>LIHB01000093.1:0-104271 GCA_001297265.1 Mycosphaerella arachidis
AGTCTAATCTAGCTTAAAACGCGACGAGGTCGCGCTATTAACCTACTACGGCAGCTACAACAATAAGACTTATATAGTTAATAGAACACAATTTAAATATAATATAGTCTAAATATAAAGCTAATCGGTGCAGTAGTTGTAGTAAAACACCTCGTTAAACAACATCGAATAAGATGTGGTGTCCGTGCTTGATATGCGACCGTGCCCAACGCGCACCTGACTTCTATCAATGGCACGGATGGGGTAGATTCATCAAAGTCATCATCCGGTGACGAGTCCGTCTTGCTCGGAGAGCAACATGAGCTGCTATTCTTCTCCACTGTGGCGAAGACTACCGCGATGGTCGTCAAAGTCTGGCCACTGACAAGCCTGCAACGTGCCGAGTCTGCAGAATGCAGGGTCACTGCATCGTTACCAAGATCTGAGAGTGTCGGACCGGCCAATTCGATCGATGTGCCCTGTCTCAGTCTCGTCGCTGTGCTACGACATGCTGTTACGGCTGTCTTCGAGGAGATATCCTCGTCCTGATCCGAGCACTGCATTGCGTCTATAGGCTCATAGGCTCCTTTTCCGCAGCGCGTGGCAGCCATGGGCCATACGTCTGATCTCACAGTGCCCTCTCCGCCACTCACAAATTTAGAAAACACAAAATCGCCTCTGATAACGACACCAACATCAAACGCATCTCGACAAGCGGCTACACGGAGGTTCAGATACCGCAACGATGCCATCAGGGACCGCGATGTTCTGAGATATATGAAAACCTGGGAGGATACATTCAAACCGTCGCGGCTTCACCAGAACAGCCTCACGGACAATGGAGATCAGTCTGCCCTCGCGGCTTGTCCGGACACGGCGCTGGCAGCATTCGCTCAACTCGCGGCCATCAGGATGCAGACTAGAAGATGTCTGATCACCTTGACCTGCGCCGTGACCGAATGGGTAAGAGTAGTCGAAAGGTGCTCGGCACTTCCGCAAGTTCGGGGACGTTTGCTGACCTTCTACCCTCTCCAGGTTCTCGCTGATGTAGGACAATGGACCTCTCTGCAGCCCAGTGCCACCTCGCGCAACGACAGTGATCAGCCTTGGCTAGGAACAAGTAGTTTTCCTCGAAGCCAATTTCTCACCGACATCGCTCTCGTGGAATGGCGCAAGGCTCGACGTGCTCGTGCGGCACCCACAGAGGATGACTTCTATTATGCCGGTTGCCTTTCCGAGCACAGCTTCATCATCCAGGATCTTCACCAAGAGCACAAGTACCAGGCATTGGAAACGGTGCGCCATGGTCCTTGGATCAGATACTATTGCGCCCTACCTCTGAGAGACTCGAATGGGTCTGTGTTGGGATCTCTGACTTTGCTGGACGATAAGCCGCGATACGGCGTTTCTGCAGACGAGATGTCACTTCTGGAGAACCTCTCGGACACTGTGGTCGAACATTTATCTGCCATTTTGGACCGTGCCCGGCGCCAGCGGGGAGAGCGGCTTATATCAAGCTTAGGTCTATTTCATGCTGGCGAGGATTCCCTTCGCGACTGGTGGCTACGTCAGGACGACACACGAGTCATGAACACTGGTAGAAATGTTGATAAAGGCACTGCTGCCGATCGTCAAGGACGCGTGGACGCAGAATTTGGTCTCCACCCCTATTATCATGGAGGAGACGATGACCACGAAGGCCTCTGGAGTAACGGACGAGAGCCGCACAGCTACTTCGGTCAACATACAGATAAGCCAGCCGATCAGGGCCGGGTATCGCATTCACCAGTAAGGGAGTCGGAGGATGGCACTGAGATTGATGCTCGGCGCGGCACTGGTGATACTGACTCTAGGAGAACTGCTACCAAACGCAAACGAGAGGACAGTACCGATTTTGATCTTGCCAAATCCACCATGTCGACATACAAGCGGGCGAGCAATCTGCTGAGAGAAGCTCTGGGTGCCGATGGAGTGGTCTTCGTCGATTCGGGTAATATCACGTCGTCATTAGACTTCACTGGTGGTACAAGCACCATGATGGGTGTCTTCGACAGCAATGGTCATACAGGCACAGATTCTTCTGCGCCAGACTCCAGCGATCCCGATCACTCCGATCCCGGGGGTGAGCATAGAAAGACGTGCAGGATTCAAGGAGTCTCTATCAGGAATTCGGTGGCCACTTCTCCGAGCGACCGTCACTCTCTGGATCGTGTCAATATTCCTGAGCACTATCTCCAGCGACTCATACACAGATTTCCCAGAGGCTTCCTATGCCACTTTGACCAGCAAGGTTGCGCCTATCATACTTCGGACGAAAGTAGTTCACAGTCCAGCAGTGAAGAAGTCTCGTCTGCTACACCGAGAAGAAAGAAAGATTTCCATAGGCTAAGCAAGATCTTCCCAGGCGCAAGGATTCTGTCAGCATTTCCACTGCGGGATGATGGCTCTGGACGTCTGCGGTCTTTCGTGTTCGTTTGGACCACCGCTATCGGCAGGTGCTTTGGAACCAGCGAAGATCTCGTTTTCCTCAAGACGTTCGCCAACTCGATGTCTGCCGAGTTTTCACGTCTGGAGAGCATTGCGGCAGACTTGTCTAAAGCTACATTCAGTGAGTAAGCTCAGGTACAGTAGCTCTAGTGCGACATCCGAGATACACTCAGAACGCTCATGGCTTCTGCCCCCTTACCTTTGAGGCACCTAGGCTAACCTACCTTACCTTTAGTCACATCCATTTCTCACGAGCTACGATCTCCATTACACGGGATTCTAGCTGGCGCCGAGTTCCTGCACGAGACACCGCTTACGGACTTTCAACTGGAGATGACGCACGCAATAAGTATGGCAGGGAGGACGCTACTTGATACCGTAAACCACGTCCTCGACTATACGAAAATCAAGGGGTCCAACAAGAAGCTTGCCTCTATTTCAACGACATCGCCACTCAGCAGTACCAATAGTGAGAAGGCAGACGGAGTGGATGTGGAAACACATACCGACCTCGCACGTCTCACTGAGGAAGTAGTTGAAACCACAGTGACTGCTCATAGATTACACAATGGAGGTACGTACGTATCCATAATGGTGCCTTATGTTGAAGATGGAATAATCATATCCGACACCTTAACTGATATCACCTCTAGGTTTTCGCCCTCCTCAGGACTATGGCAGTGTCCCGCGCAATTCACCGAACAGACAGTCTTTCTCATCGAGTTCAAACGTCTCCATATCGCTGCAAATTGCACATCGCAAGAACTGGATCATCGCAGTTCAACCAGGCGGGTGGACGAGAATATTGACCAATCTGGTCGGCAACGCGATCAAATACACTACCGAAGGCCACATCGCGGTTCGTCTTTCGGTGGAAGCACCTCTTGAATCAGGTCTGAAGACATCGCAGCGCTGTCCAGTCCAGCTTAGCGTTGAAGACACTGGCATTGGCATGTCTGATACCTTTCTCGCCCACGGTCTGTTTACGCCGTTCAAGCAGGAGAACCCATATGCCGACGGGACGGGCCTAGGTTTGAGCATTATTCAACAGATCGCTCGACGCATGGGTGCCGAATTGGACATATCAAGCAAGCTGGGCAAGGGCACTAGAGCACAAGTACGCTTCATAGCGGAGTTTGTTGCCGATGACACAGCATCGGATGTCGCGTTCACACAGGATAGCTTACCGGACTGGACATCGAACATGAAAGTCGACCAGCTCCAACTACTATCTGGTCCCTGTTCCAGACCGATTGATAATGAATCCGCATTAGGCAGCAGTGTCGAGAACAATGCGCAGGAATGGCTTGGCTGTGAAATTGTCAGGAGCACCGACATCGTCCAAGGGACTGGAACGTCAATTTGTGGCATTACGGAGCGCCATCTTGTGGAATGGCAAAGAAATGCACCCAAAGCCTTTGCGGAACTCATGGAAAACGTCTCTTCTGCACACTCTCATATTTTCGTTTTCGCTACGACAATGGGATCTGTTACTCTGGCTTGTGGAGCTCTACCCGTCAGACCAGTCTTTATACACCAACCGATCGGGCCACGAAAGTTGCTACGTGCCATTGCTTCAGACCGAAGTTCAACCATCAGTGGCGAGCAATCTGAAGAACACCCTGCGCCACCCCCAAGACTCATCAGTAGTGATACGGCTTGCGCTGTAACCACGAACAACTTTCTCAGTCGCGGAAGGGCTTCGATCTCATCAGAATCACCTTCGTTATCACCATCTCAGGACAGCAGAAGTCGCTCGCCATCCAACAGAGATCGCGCCGACACACTGCCTACAGAGAGCTCAACAGGGACGGCATCGCGCGGGCACTCTGTGGCTTCAGTGAGTACAGGCGGCATATCGGCAGACCTACGACATAGCGCAAGGGGAGTGAATGACACGGTCCTTCTCGTTGAAGACAACGAGATCAACATGAAGGTAAGCCATCAAGCAGTCCAAAGAATCCAACCCTCGCGATGCAAGCGACTGACCTTACTGATCGCAGTTCCTAATCGCCCTCCTTGAGAAACTCAACGTACCCTACGAATGCGCCACCAACGGCCTGGAGGCTGTACAGGCATACGTGCGCAGTCCATCGTCCTTCTTCCTGGTGCTGATGGACATGTCGATGCCAGTCATGGACGGATTCGCAGCTACATTCAAGATCCGGCACGAAGAGAAGAGACGAAAATTGGATAGAACTTTCATCCTGGCACTTACCGGCGTTACGGATGCTGCTGAGCGACAGAGGGCTTATGATAGTGGAGTTGATGATTTCCAGAGCAAGCCTGTCAGCATGAAGCATTTGAAGGCGTTCATCGATGCGAGACGACAGCGAACATGATGGAGGTGTTGGGGCGGCGTGGGCGTGCTTGACTTCCAAGGTTGTTTGGATCTCGATGGGTGCTCGAGCTACAGGAGAACACATGTTGGACAGGCGCAGCAGAGAGAACCTGTCTGATAGGAGGGAAATACAGGGAGATGCAGAGCCAAAGTACATGATCGTCATTGGCACTGGGTTGATGATCACAGCCGAGCGGAATCCAAGAACGCAGATCGGCTGAGCAGACCGAGACCAAGCACCTGAGCGGCATTAAGTGCTTAGCAGAGTCTAGTCCAGATAAAGCATCGCACTAGCGAGAAACGCTCTGAAAGCGAATAATAGAGTATGTGAGGTCCTCGAAGGACAAGTACAGCAGGGGATGCTCGGCGGGCTATCCTCTGTAGCGTGGGTTGTCACCTCCAAAACACAGCTTTGCGCTAGCTTACTATACACCGTACATAGCTCTGATACTGTGCCATCTTCCTTTGTGAGGATGTTCTGCACAAGTTGCGAAGCTCTCCTTGTGCCGGGCCAAGATGCAGGTGGCGAAAGAAGCGGTTGGTGGCGAAGGATCACGAAGGCCAGAGCTGTCCTGGTCCGCGGCAACGAGACGTCGTACATATCGCTGTCAGCGCTTGGTCGCCATCATATGTCAGTCCGCGAGGCGTGGTAGAGGACACAGCGTTCCGTGTACATGTGAGAGGTCGACGCGATGATGATGTTCTAGGATGAAGTGCAGTGGAAAGAAATGGCAGACCCCTCCGCCACCACAAAGTGACTTCTGTGACATGATTGGCTCGCTTCAGCCGTTGCCCCGGTCGATCCTTCCGTCTAAACTTGGTTTTACAGGGCGCGCAGGTCTATCTATGCACAAGTGCAACTCGTATGTACATCGACTCTTCACAAGCACAGCAACATCTTTCGCCAACAGCTTTTGCATTGCACTCATCACAGTTACATTACATTATTCCTGTGGACGCAGACGCACCACGGCGCTTCCACGGCTGAGACAAAAACGGCCGCATTGAACCTCGATACGCCACTTCACGCCTCACGCGGCCGAAACCGTGCCGTATCGTATCGCAGGGGAGGTTAGCATTGTGAGGGCGCAGTCAGTCGTTCGTTCTCAAGGCGGCTGGCTGAACACCTGGTGATCTTTTCCTGCCCTGCTTTTTCCTTCCCTTCTACCTCGACCAACACTTCCTCGACCTTCGCTTTTGGACCCACGCTCGTTTCTGGACTTTTGGTTTCGCGGCGCCACTGCATCGGGTACTGGCAGTGAAAAGGCACACATCTGCGGTGCAGCCCGAGAAACATAGCATTGCATACTCCACCGCGCCGCGCAGCGCTCCGTTTTGAAGATGTCTGACCGACAGTATGGAATCCCTTCTGGTTATGTTCAAGGATTTGGAGCACCTCCGCCGCCGCCACAGCACGCTCCTCAGCCTACCTACTCATCAGGACCATATTCGGATCGCGACATATCGCCACTGAGAGATCAGCAGGCTCTCAGAGATGTCGACGGTCTATACAACCCCGAGACGGCTCCCTCTCCAGAACCATATGGCGCACCCTCACCTTATGAACCGAGTACGATCTATCCTTCACAGCATTCCTTGACCCCCCTTGCGCCAAGGTCTTCCAATTCGCCAACTCGATTGTCAGAACGCTCTGCCCAGAGAAGCGCACCAGCCTTGGCTGGGTTTGCCGGTGGTGCTGGAGCAGCAAACGCAGCATATGGAGCACGCATGCCCGGCGCGTCTCAGTCATACTATCATAATGATGGGTATGACGAGTTTGACCCCAATCAAATTGCCGATGATCCTGACGATGTAATGGATGTGCCGCGCTCGCGGCAGAGTCACATGGGTCTAACTGCTTATGCAGGGGCTGGCGCGGGCGCTGGCATTGGAGCTGGCATGGCGAGGTCGTTGGGTGGGCAGAATTCTGGCGGAAACTATGGTCCTGTTGGAGGTGACGCAGAAAAGCTGCCTTATGTGGCAGGGACAGCCAAAAGCAAGAAGAGAAAGAGGTGGTTGATTGGCTTCATTATCGCAGCTATCGTTGTCGTCGGAGCAATAGTTGGAGGTGTGGTGGGCGGACTGTTGTCAAGAAATGGCGGCGGCGGCGGGAACAGCTCTGACGGCTCCTCCAGTTCTGGAGGCTCCCGCACTGGAGGTCTGTACGACATCAACTCCAAGGAGGTCCAGAAAGTGCTCAATGACGATCGACTACACAAGGTCTTCCCAGCGATGGACTATACTCCCAACTACGCACAGTACCCGCAGTGCTTATCCAAGGGCGGCGGACCTCTACAGAACAATGTCACCCTTGATGTGGCAATAATGTCTCAGCTAACGCCGGCTATCCGACTGTATGGAACCGATTGCAACCAAACCGAGCTCGTCCTGGAAGCCATCGATCGCCTGGAGATGCACGATACGATGAAGGTATGGCTGGGTGTATACTTGGACAAAAACCAGACAACAAATGCCCGCCAAATCGCGCACATGTACGACCTCCTTGACAAGTACGATCATGACCGCTTCGTCGGAGTGATTGTTGGAAACGAAGTGCTATTCGCCGAGTCCATCACAGCGCAGCAACTCGGCGTACAATTGGATGGCATTAGGAGCAATTTTACGTCGAAAGGCATTAATCTTCCAGTCTCGACGGCAGATCTAGGCGACAATTGGGATGCTGCTCTTGCTGAAGCCTCGGACATCGTAATGGCCAATATCCATCCTTTCTTTGCAGGTACCGTGGCGGAAGATGCCGCTGGCTGGGCGTGGTCCTTCTGGCAGAATAAGGATGCGCCTCTGACCACCTCCAAAACCGGTACCATCGGGAGTCTGACTTATCCAAAGCAGATCATCTCCGAGATTGGCTGGCCTACCGAGGGAGGCAATGATTGTGGAGATGCCAATGACGATGCTTACGGTTGTACGAGCGATACCGACGGCGCAGTGGCGAGCCTCGAGAACTTGAACACATTCATGAGCGATTGGGTGTGCGGCGCGCTGAACAACGGAACGACATTCTTTTGGTGAGTCTCGGACGGAACATCGTACATGGTGGTAAACCCTATGCTAACAATATGCAGGTTCGAGGCCTTCGACGAACCGTGGAAACACCAATTCGACACAGCTCACAACAAGTGGGAGCCGTTCTGGGGATTATTCGACGTGGACAGGAATCTGAAGGAAGGCGTCAAGATCCCAGACTGCGGCAAGACGGTGGACCAGCCATACTAGACGGCGTGGGATGATGTGAAATGACTTTTTTGCTACGATATTGCATGGCGCTGGGGGTCGGGATTGGGATGAAGTTATGACGAATTACGAAAGGCTCATGGGAATGCACTAGCATGTGCTTGCAACGTCGCACCGAAAGAGGCGTGTAGAGGTTGTATGTTGTAATTCTGAAAGGATTGGAGAGTGATATAACGTCTTCATATACTATGCGATGCGATAGCTTTGCAGCTCCACAACACCGCGTACCACTCACCGAAGACACAGCTGCTCAGCGACCGCAAACACTTCCTGTTCGTCTGTACAAACGCCAACCCCAGTCTGACGGCGATCAACATATCATCATACCAGACTCCCCATGTCCGCCCATGGTTTTGCCAGTCACTCGTCCCTTGAGGAGTTCGCATCAACCTCAACCTTACGGCCGCCCCGTCCTGGTCGAAATTTCAGCCAGCACTCCCCAACATGCGCAGCCAGCCGTGCCAGCTTCAACGCCCTTCCACAGCTCGGAAGACCATGATCGCAATTCTCCGGAATTTCCTTACCCTCCTCGTCTCATCTTATGAAGTAGCATTCGTGGGTCATGCTCGTGGGCTAAGTCTCGAAACGTATAATGTAATGTAATGTAATGTTATAATACATACATCTTTTTGGCTTATTATCCCCATTACAAACGGCCACGGCACAGTTGAGCAAGATTGGAAAACTAACTACCCGGTTTTTTGCGACAGAAACGTGATTGATGCTGCGGCATGATGAGAGAGAGAGAGAGCTCTTGTCTAAGTTTTACTTCTGGAACAACAAACCGATCAACACAACACGGAACGGCCTGGCGTCTGGAGGCAATCAGCGGTTATATGGTTGTGCACATAATAATGTCATCACCAACTAGCGCACAGTGAGGAGGAAGCGGTGACCACGACTCGACACGGAACCAACCAGGTCGGATTGGCTCGGGAAGCGCAAAGCACAGAGAAAATCTGAAACCGCTGCAGCTATTGCTAAAGAGGCAGACGCCACGGGGAAAACGAACGTTAGCGAACGGTAGGAGGCCTTGATGATTGGTCGCGGCTTTTTGTGTTGGCATCATGCTTTTATATTGCAGCCCATTATAACCTGCGCGGCGTCACCTTCTCCCGTGCGCGTCTTTGCTATTCGATACATTGCCCACCTAATGTACAAACGAAAGCCATTGGGGTCATCGAAGAGACCACAGCTTGTGTTGGTGAGGATGTTTGCGCCGTACCCACTCTTTTTCGTCATCAACAAAGCCATCCCATTCGATAAACTCCAGTATCAAAAGATTTCGATTACAGGTGTCCATGTGTTTCGTGGGGCGTGTGTTTGTGTTTGTTTTGCATCAACAGTCTTCTATAGCGATCGAAGTGAGGGTGACGATCCGCTCTCGTACTTGCATGTCCACTCTTACATGCTGTCAGCGCGTCGAGAGCGCTTGTTACGCTCCAACCACTTGCGCTTCCCAGGGCGAGTCTCAAAGTGAGGAGCGATGGTAACGGTCTCGCTGCCACCTGCAATCATAGTGCTTCGCATCTTGTTTCTGTACGCGTCCAGAGAGCGCTGAAGGAAGAGTGTACGTCCTGGAAGATGTCAGTGATGTTGTCCACGCACGTAGGAAGTGACGTTGACTTACCGTTGAACGTCCTTGCCTGTCCCCAGCTCATCCGGTAACCAAGCTCGTTCAAGGCGACCTCCTTGTTTCGTCTCGATTTGGTCATGCGAGGTACAGGAAGCTTGGCTTCGCTACCGTCCATAAGTGACACCGGTACCATGGTCTCGCCTGGCGGTCTTTCCACGTTGCCTTCCTCCACTTCGTCGTCTTCATCGTCCCAGTTGCCACGTGCGCGCGGGGACCCTGGCGGCGATCGCATCTGTCGGGGGAAGTACGAACGAGGGTAGACGGCGTTGATCCTCAGATGCGCATCAGGCATGTCGTCCATCTTGACCTGGTCCAGCATAACTCGCACACGGACTCGTGTCCCTCGTTGGTTGTCGTCGACGAGGATGAACTTGCGCCGCTTCGACTCCGGTACATCGCCGAACAGGTTACGCTTGTGTTGTTCTTCATCTATCTTATTAGTAGATGTCGAAGCAGGCGTCGCAAGTGTGGATGCTTGACCGTGCAGGGGATCCATGCCGTCTCCTATGGAGGGCATGGACGAGCCACCCACACCTGGCGGCTGAGGGTACGAGGGATAGAAGTTCTGCGTATAGCGGGCCGTGGTTGGTGATGTTAGTTCGTTTTGGCCATTCGTCGGCTGGGCAGGATGCCCGGCTGGGCTACTGTAGCTATCTCCGGCTATAGTGAAAGACGAACACGTTAGCGTGGCTACTGAGATTGATGTGTTGCATGGATGTGTTGCAAGCGAAAAGACAGGGAACAGAAACGAAGCGCATGCGAAGTGTACAATCAAGCAAATACAATCTGCGATGGCGGCCTTTCCCGCAGCTGCAGAACAGGTTAAATATGCTGTACAAAGGGTACAGTTGTAAGGTCGACACGTTGATGGCCATTCTCCCTGGTCCTTCCGAACTCCGCTGATGCGCAACGCAAAGCAACAATAGTAGTACAGGATATCATCACATCTGTGGGAACATACCGCTTACATCGCTGCCACCGCCGTTGTCAGTAGCATCGGTGTGGTGGTGATGCAATTGTGGTCCGCCGGGGCCCATGTTGGGGGGTCTCGCTGAACCCGGAGGCATACCATGTGGTGGCAGGCCTGCGCTTCCAGGACCATGTGGACCCGGAAATTGAGCACCTCCTGGGGGTGCTTTCGCCGCGTTTCTATTGTGAATCTTCGCCATGCGTCGAACTCTGCGACTCCGAAGCCTCACGTCTAGACAGGAAGACGTTAGTCATGTTCAATCATACGTGGGTCGTTGGACAATGCTGCGCACCTTGATTGCTGTTCCTCCAGCTGTCTACCGCCCGCTGTATCAACCCGCGCTTCTCACGCAGATTCGGGTTCAACTGCGCGAGCGCCCAGCCGACCGCGTTGCATTCGCTTTCGTAGTGCAGTCGATTGCCCTTGTACTGATCTTTCCCGCAGCATGCGCGTGGGTAAACGCAATTTGCCGACTTGAACTCTTGGCTCAGCTCGTCGACATTTACTGATTCGACATCGCACCGTATGGTGTATTCCATTTTGACGCGATCGCGGGAATACTCGAACGCGATCCATTGAACGCCGTTATTGTCCTGGCGGACGACGAGCGGTGTTGTCGCAGGAATTGGGCCGGGGGCCGCAGAGCTATTAGCGCCATTTGATGATGATGTCGAGAGTCTACCGTGCATACCTGGACCTGAAGATTGCCCTGGAGACTGCTGTTGAGCTCCTCCAAGTACCGAAGGCGGCCGTTGCAAGGAGGACTGCGAAGGCTTGTGGTCGAGCATACCAGGCTGCTGTGGATGACCTGGGCCAGGCGGTTGCATCTGTGGTTGTGGCTGTTGATGCGACATGAGCATGCCTGGCTGCGAGGTCATCGACGCGTGCTGCGACGCGTTGGCAGCATGTTGGCCATATGGGGGTGGGTGGGTTTGTTGGCCTTGCATGTAGTTCGGGTAGGCATACATCTGCTGTGGCATGCCCATGCCGTACAACGGCCTCCCATGGGCGTCGGTCTGGGGCGAGTGGATGGAGGCAGGACTATTCGACTGCGGAGTCTGATAGCTCGAGATGGGTGGATATGTTTGGCGGCTGATGGCCGCTTGTGTGGCCATGCTTTCGTTCGGTTCTGCAAAGCTGGTCAGTCCCAAACTGAAGGTGCGAGCAGCCATGGCATGCAGAACACTATGGCGATCAATCCATAATTGTTTGGGGATGTGAATGCTTGAAATCACTTGGTTTCAACTCACCTGATGAAGCGTAGCTTCCTGCAGCACTGTTGTTGCTGTACGGGCTGGGATGGGCACCAAAGAATGACGCCTCACCCGGATGCTGCGAGGGAATACCAGGCACTGAGCCGATGTACGGAGACTGATGCTGCTGGGGTAGGCTGTGGGTAGACGAATGTGGAGAGATGTAAGGGCCTTGCGAGGATGACTGGATATTCTGCGATTGGTGGTGTGGCGAGTTCGGACGGTGTTGGGGATGTTGCTGCTGGATCAACCCTGCAGATCGAGGGTGCTGCAGAGGTTGCTGCGGTGGAGGAAGACCCTGCTGCTGGCCGGCATTTGGTTGATTCTGGCAAGAGGTATAGTCAGTGGAAATGTCCGCCGATTCCGTGAATGGTGGAATAGCAAGTTGAAACAATAAACAAGTCGTCCACAATCGAGGCTGGCGATCGTTGATCCTGGTCGGGAGGCAGCGGGGAGCAGGCAGAAGGTACCTTGCCAGCTCAAACGTGCAAGGGACAGGGTAGATGGGGATGAATGAACGGTCAGCGGAGAGCTGTCAAGAGACGGCAGAGGGGCACGCACAAGCGCGAGCAGCGGGGAATCGCGCGGGCTCCACCTGCTCTTTGTGTGCGACTGCCAGCAACGAGCGCGCGGGTGAGAATTTTGGTGATTTTTTTTTGAGTTTTGCTGTGCAGGATGGAATTTGTGTCGCGGGAGGTTCATCAAACGCAAAACAGTGCCAGTGCCGTGCGCGCAGGAGCAATAGTGCCGGTTTCAGTGCAGAGGGAGAGTCAGAGTCAGGGAAAAGGTGAGGCAGGTACCAGTGCTTGTTGCTGTTGGTAGTGGTGGAGATGATGAGGCCGCGGCTCGTACATGGTGGACATGGCGCCGGAGCTGGTCGTGTGTGTGCTTGTGCTCGTGCTGGTGCCTGCTGTGCTGTGGGTGAAGGGTAGCGCGCGAGGTGCGCGCGGAGAGCCGCTGCGGTGATGGTGTAGCAGTGGTGCAGCAGACATGTGCTGCCAGGATGCGCTGGTCTGCTTGGGCGGATGGTGGGCGTCGGGTGTTGCAAGAGCAGCAGCAGGAATAGTGAGATGGCAGTGAGATGGCAGCAGTGCAGATCCAGTCCGGAATGCAACAGCCTTGGGCAGCTCGCTCAAACACTCACTCACGGCGCGCGCGCACAAGGAAAGGTCTTCAGGAAGAAATGCTGATACGTACCATGCTCGACGCGTGCATTCAATCTCACCACAACAACAACAACAATCCGAGCGCTGCAGGCAGCGCGACTTCTCTCTGCGCCCCAAAGAGAACCCGCAGCAAGGATGAGGTGTTGCGGCAAGTCAGGCGTCCTGACTTGACACGGGGTGTTATAGGTGCTAGGCTGTAGGAGGGTTGCGGCGGGCAGGACCTGGCTGCGAGAAACAACCTTCAACGGTCGCGCAGTAGTTGATGGACAGGGTTGTGGCGGAGGGATGCTCGAGGGCGCAGGCGCAGGCGCAGGCCGAGACGCACCGGGATGGTCCAAGGTTTCGACGAGGGACAGCACCTGGCACTGGCAGTTTTGACGAGGGTCGCGTTCAAGGTAAACTTTCAAGGTAGAAATGCGAGCGATCCGCTTATAGCCCCCGCCCGACTGCACAAGCTGCCACCACCTGGCCCAAGCACGCCGCGTTTACGAGGCCTGCCTGCCGGAACTTGCCCTGCGCGCTCTAACGCCCAGCTACAGCGCGGTGAGTGAGCTGCGGCCAGGATGCTGATGCGGAATACTGCCTGCACGCGAGCCACCTGTCAGAAAGTCGAGTCCCGGAGTGCATACAGTACAGTCAATATGGCAGCAGAAGCTTCACGGCGACCCATTATTCATCACCTCTCCCGTGCGCCTCACTGACCACCACAAACCGGGCCCTACGTTTCACGACCTGCCACACAACGTGCGCTTATCTTAGCAGAACTTGCAGAACTCAAAATCCCGCGTGCCCCGGCGATGCTGTCACCTAGCACCGCGCGCAGAAGCCTCTCTCGTCGCTAGTTCCATCCGGCACCACCATACCAGTTCGACTTCCACTTCACCTCGTTCCTGCACCTGCCATACCGTTGACACGTTCGTCGCAGAAGTCGACTGCCGTGGTGTACAAACAGCTCGTCATTAGTCCCAACCACAGACCGTAGCTCGGCACTCTCGTTGCAAGGCTGACGCAGTCGTGTCCGCCGTCTCGCGTCGCACTAGGCCAGCGATTGGCGAATGAGCGCAAAGCAGCGGCACAACAACACTGCTTCAGAAGCCGTCATCAGATGCAGCGCAGCCCAAGCTTGGCTCGACAGCTCGACCGCGCACGCAGCGTTCGCATCATTCACGTTGCCACGATGATTAGCAATGCTTCTAGCTGTTGCCTATCATCGGACCACTCTCGTTGCACAGAAAGTGCGTCCACTTGACCGCCCGGATGCACCTCTCCCTCGAGTCGGCCAGTCAGGGCAGCCGTCAAAGCCTTCGCACGCCATCTTACCACAAGCCTTGACCCCGCGCTTTAGCTCTCGCAACGTGCGCTAGTCGCCGTCTCTGCTGAGCTTCGCAACTCGATGTTTGAGAATGCTGTATCCACCACTTCCATCAAGCAACCTGTTATCGGCGCCGCGCCGATACAACGGGCGTTAGCAACGGGCGACCGGGCGTGACGCGCTCCATCGCGGCAGCGTGATGTAAGTGTTGCTCTTGGACAGCATCATATGCTTCGTCCGTATGCAACGACCCAAGCAAGGACAAGGGCTTCATGCGACAAGCATGCAAGTCCAGCAGGGTATGTGCCCCCGACGCGCGTGGCCGCCGTCATAGCATGCGTAAGCGACGGCGGGGTCTTCTATGCCTCGCGACGTGATAGGCAGGCGCCGTCGAACCCAAAGTTCGCTACCAGCTATGTTTCACGACTTGCAACTTTGCAACCATTCATAAGCCGGATTCGGTCACTTGCCGCTGACTTGCACTGCCGACCGACCAATGGTCTGATATCGGAGAATACCTGAGCTACTTTCTGGCAGAGATCGATGGGACCGGACATGCTCGTCTGGAGGACTTTCATGCTTTCGCGAGTGCTCGCAGACAGTGCGGTATAATGCAATCGTGGATTCGCCGAGGCAAGACATGGTGATTGCAGATAGCTTAACAATCCGCGCGGCACTTTGTTTTGGCAACGCACCTGGCTTCTTTGTGAGCGCGCCACAGCGCCCGAACACCGTCTGGTGCACGTGGCAACAAGCATCACGGAAGGACGGGGCGCCTGTCGGCTACCCAGCAAGGAGGCAGATCGTACACGGCGTCTTGAGAACCTCAAACCCGGTGTTCACCCTGGTTCGAACCATCTATACCCCCCGTCATCTCCAGCATATTCAAGTGTCTTGCGAGGGTGCTTGTGCCAGGCTTAGCGATGTTGCAAGGGCGATTTTTGGAAAGCAGAGAACTTCAAGTTCGCGTTGTTGGCAGCTCAGCGAGCAAAGTCCTCCATCTTCTTCTGAAACATAGCAGCAACGGCGGTCATGGGACGTGCGTTGTAAGAGCAATGCGCCAGGCCGCAAAAGGTCGGTGGGCGCACCTATGGAAAAACTCAAAATGTCAGCCCAGCAATTCTGTCATCACGCGCTGCGGCAGTCCTAGGCGAAATACGCTTAGAGCATGGACGAAGCAATGCTCATCAATTGATCGAATCGGGCACAATGGCGTTCCGAAAGTGGGACGATTGTGCAGCGTGTGCAGTGTCACTGCTCTCGGAACCGTGGCATCATGATTTCTGGGTCGAGTATGCAAGCCTCAGGAGTTCGATGAGGTCCTCACCATGTTGAAGCAGCACAGCGCTGACCACGAGACGAGAACGACTTATTATGCTAGGTCTGACATGGTTCGCTGATCCACTGGATGCAGATCACATGGCTGGGCTTGCAGGTCGGGCTATACAGCTGGTCGTCACTTGGCCTGGCAACATGTCAAGCATACTCAACACAAAACTGACCTCACCTGCTACAGAGTCGTACACGCGGCGAATCCGGCAGCAACTTGTTGTCAATGGCCACTACGCTACGTCGCCTAGGGCGAACACACTTCCGATGTGTCTTGATTGCATCGAACGCAATCTCATCACGAACGCGCGACTGATGAACGGCTTCAGATCGAGGCCGGCCGAGTCTTCTTCCATGACCCGAAGGTACCTTAACTCAACCTCAAACGACAGCTTTGGAGATGGGATGAACTTACATCATCTTCACGCGACAAACGGGCCGCGATATGCTCGTTTCGAAATGTTGGAGCTGACAAGCTGAAACTTGTAATTCTATACAGGAGCATAGCGAAGAGGTCTGTAATCACCTGCAGCTGTCAGCGGAGCAACCGCCGTTGTGAATTCTCAATTGAAACACACTTGAGAAAGTGTGATAGATGCACATCATGGACTGTAACGCAACGGTCGACGATCGAAACGTTCGCAGGGCAGGTTCTCTCCGCCTCAATCCGCCCTCCGGATCTGCGACTGAAACCTTGTGGAAAGAAAGGCCAGCGACCCAAACAAGCATGCAAACTTTATCACTACTGTTTCCCGCCGTCATAAAACGGTCACGAGGCCTAAATCCAACATCACAAGCTTCGTGACACCGTTGAGACGAACGAGTCGCATGCTGCAGTTCAAGTCGCTGCAATGAAAGACGGCACTCGCCGCGCGCAGTCCGTATCGGACAGCTCATCAAACGACCCACGCATCGTAGAGAGGTCTATGCCCAATCAAGATGCGGACAAGATGACGGTGTGAGCAATTTGAAAAGTGCCGAAGAATAGGCATCATAAGGTTGAGCTTTACAACTCTACACGCAACGGACTGTCAAGTCCTTGGAGCTTAACGCTACTAATAATGAGAGCTCGCTCAGACCTGTAACTTCACCTTGCAGGCCCAGCACAGACGACAACAATGATCAAGGTTCTCCGCTCACTCAACGGCCAGGGCGGAGCCTTGCAAGAAGATCCGAGACATGAACAACAGAGAATGGCGATCGCCGTCGCGTCACCAGTGTCCTCGCAGTCGAATGCGCTGATTGCTGGGTCCCACTCTTCGCCCGTCTGACCAAGGATCGGCGGAAGTCTTCATTGGACAGGGATAGCGAAGTCACTACCTTAGGAGCTCGAACCCCAGCTCCAGGAGGACACGAGATGGATCAGGGGTATGCTTATGCTCTGTGTGGCACGACCAGCCGTTCGTTCGGCACGTGACGACCGCCAGGTCACGGTGTATGGTCTCGCTCGCTTATCACTTGCTGCTGAGAGCGCGCGGTCTCTCTGACCAGACACGTTCTGACGGTGATGTTTGACCGCTGAGCTAATAACGTGCCATGGACCTCAAAAGGTTGATCTACGAGATCCCATTGTCGTACAGCGGGCGCGACTTCGGTGAAGAATTCGAGCCTAAGTTTCAAGGTAAGGCGAACGGCATGCTCGTGCCAGTATTAAGTGAGGGATTATGAACGCCCTCCGCACCCCATCCCTGGTAGACATCGAAAGATCAAGCGTCAGTCTTGGTAGACATGGTTCGACGGCGTTACTAACACGCTCCACATAGAAATAACGGTCTATACTACGACCAAAAATTGCTCATCAAAGCGTCCCTTTCTTGTTCACTTCTTCAGCTTCATCTCTTCCCCATGCGGGTGTGACTGAGCAATATCCCGAGATGACCCTGGTGTTCATTGGACAGTCAGCTAGCATCGAGCTACCACTCAGAGCTGATAGCCGGATCTGGTAACAGCGAGAGCCTGTCCTGGCTACGACTGTATTTCGCGCGGCGAGTTCGGTTGATTCGGCAACCTCCAGAGATGACTGCCCCGTGTAGGGCGCGACGCCGACTCCCTCACCCACCTCATGCATGATTCGCGTACCTATACCGCCATCGCTGCGCGATACGAGTCTTAGAGGACGACTAAAACTGTACAGCTGTACGGCCGATCACATTGTCCGGCCAGAATTCGTGCTATGTACGAACCTGTGACCCAGTAGCGGCGACGAGGACGGCGCACGCATGGCCGTACGACAATATGTTGCCGGCGAATAAGAACGCTCGCGGGCACGGAGAAAACGGGCTAATCTTTGCGCTTGGAGTGCGAGAAAGTAGAGTCCGTTGATAGAGGAGCATAGTCAAGAGACGCCACCACTCTGCTTCAGTTTGAGCAGACTCGGGGGTCATGAAACCTACCATGCCCTGAAATCGTGTGTCTTGCGTTGACATGGTCGTCTCCTCGGATCTGGCAGGATTCTCCCGAAATGTGACAAGCGTATCTTGCATGTTGTGCATCAAGTGAGCCCGGTCGCTTCGGCCAGCTTGGTGCTCGAAATGAGACGGAGGATATAACTGTACACGGCGCCCACTCGACGCTTGGGCGCGCTCGTGTCAAAATACCCGCAATAGCTGATGGGAGAAGATACGCGATAGTATGCTGGTCGGAGTAGGCTGTGCACAACAGTTGCTGCGAAGAAGCTCATGTCTGTTCAAAGGCCTTCAGATAAGGTGAGCTGTGACGAGGTACGTGCTGTGACGAGCTACGTGCTGTGGTATAGTACACGAATCGATCACCAACACTAGAGCGGTCCAATGGCTTCATGAGTGTATGCGTTAATCTACCGCTTGGTCGAAGCGTATGTCCACGTTTGATCGTTATTGTCCACGATTCTCAGTTCTCTGGACCTTTGTATTGTCTGCCTGCCCCTTGCACTTGACCTCGCTACAAGTCGACACGGGTCAGAGTGGCAGACAAGTCCTCGGTCTATCCATTCTCCAATTCCAGCGCCTCGACCAATCACTCCACGAAGGAGTGCTGGAGAGCGTCATCGTCGGCCGCTATACACTCGCTGCATTAGGCGAACCTCAGTAGTGGCCTGGAATTCCCTCTGAGGTTTTTGTCTGAAGTGTAAGGTTGTCAGCCCATCTGTTGAAGCAAGACAGGGTTTGCTGTTTTGGGCAGGAGATGGGAAAGAGAAGACTGAGGTCGATACGTCCTCGGTCTGGGTACAGTCGGCCCTCTTCTAATGTATTCTTTTTGGTCTGAGTTCGTGGACGATCCGTGGCTGGTATATCTTGCTCGCGCCATGCCGATCATGGTCATCACACGTGGGCAGATTCGCCAATCTTGTCTGTCACATGCAATCACAGGTGATTCACCATTGTACTTGCTCATCCGTCTCCCGCATCCGTAAGTCACTCCTACACGCCTGGTAATCTGTCAGTCGCAGCGTTCACATTCGAGGATCTTGAGCTTCCTCCATGGCCTTCGCGCGTGCTCCACTATGGGTCGGCATTGTTTTCAATCCTTACGTTCGCCCAGATTGCATGTGATGAAGGTCATGCAGACCATTCCCCGAACTCTGCAGAATCGAGCACCGAAAAACATGGCAGATTTATCTAATACCAGCCATGAGTTCCAGCTGACAGTATGAAGGGCAGTGAAAGTCACACCGACTTGGTACTGCTGTCCCATATGTTTCACTAGCACAAACCTAAGCACTAACCTGAGGCACTCACTCGGCCCGAAATGCCGAATATATATCGGCAGCGCATAATGGAATGCCGACATCAACCGCAACATCAGCCCCAACTTCACACCGTCGAATCTGTCCCACGCTGGATCTTTGTGCCTGGATCAACAATATGTCAGACACCGCAAAAAAGCTGACATCTGCTCGAAGTGGGATCTTGAATGCGCTCCATGCTGTGGCTGATCGCTCACGATCGACAAAAATACAATAGTCGTAGGCTGAAGCTAGTGGCAATGCAAGCCAGCCATCTCAGCCACCCGATCAAGGTGGTGATCATCACGTCACGGCGCGTCCTCCAGGGCGAAGCTCAGGGCGTCATTCTGGGCGTCTTGGAATCCCAGATATCCTGTGTACAGATGTTCTGATACAGCGGCATCGTTATGCTCAGGCAAGCTAATATGGCAGCAACACCCGTGAGCTATACGCCGAAGAAGCTGATTGTCTGCTGTAATGGGACCTGGAGGAACTTCGATAGCGGGACTCTCGAAGGGACGGGGCTGGCTTGGCTCTGGAATGGACAGGATAGGTCGATACGAATGTCACCAGGATCTC
Organism: Mycosphaerella arachidis; assembly: GCA_001297265.1. Classification (NCBI taxonomy): domain Eukaryota; kingdom Fungi; phylum Ascomycota; class Dothideomycetes; order Mycosphaerellales; family Mycosphaerellaceae; genus Mycosphaerella; species Mycosphaerella arachidis. Next base: position 20,008 of record LIHB01000093.1, read on the forward strand.
CCGAGCTATTCGGAGTACATGCAGTCAAGGGCGGCAGCAGATTGATTACTACAAAGCTGGTGTCGGTAGTGAAAGGTACCTGATCGAGCGACTTGTTGGTGGAGCTTTGGGAGTAGGTCTGGTGGCGAATACCCGGAGGCGTACTCCTTTCTGAGAAAACAACTATGTAACTGGCGATGAGATCTATGTCATTGGATCCTCGAGGGGAGCTTTTGCGGCATGCTCTATAGGCGAACTGATCGGCGATGTTGGCTTGTTTGACGACAGATGACATGGACAATCTGGTCGACAGTGAGTTGTGGAGGCCACCGAGGGTGATGAGAACGGGGGCTTACATTGTCTAGTCTCTGAGGACTGCGAACATGCAGGTAATGACGGATACAAGACGCTTCTAACGGAGGACGATACGACATTCGCAGTGAAGTCGAGCATGGCAGACCTCAAGGCTTACGTTATGGAACTGGCAGGGTCTGCTCCGAACGAGGCTACACCCATGACGAGACTGTCCGCATCAAGGTGATCGGTGTATGGGATACTGTTGGTTCGTTAGGCCTACCCGTGAAACCCCTTCTCCGACGCATCAGCTTCCCGAATGTGCTACGTGAGTACATATTATGGAACACAGATCTGGGTACGAACGTGGAGACCGCCTTCCAAGCTTCGGCCTTAGATGAAGCTCACGCAGCATATCGACCAGAATTGTGGCAGAAGCTACCCGGCAGCACTTCCAACCTGAAGCAAACATGGTTCCCGGGCGCCCAAACAAACATAGGAGGTGGCTACCCCGACTCCGATTAGGTAGCTTGGATGATGTCCAACCTTTCCCCTTTATCGACTTCAGCCCCGACTTCATCAAGAAGCGACGCGAAAGACATGAACGATACCTCAGACAGAAGGAAAGTTCCCGAAGGCAGTCCTCAATGGGCCGCGAGCGAGCGTAATAACACATCGTCCGGACTGCGTGCGCTCCTCCGCGTGGTCTGGCGCCGGCCTGAACGATACCACGTTCTCAACAAGAAGAAGTTGACTGTGCTTCACGACAATCCTGTTCTTAACACTAATGAACATATCCACGTCGCCATTAGGTCACGAGGGAAGACTGGAGGTTTCAACGAGCGCAATAAGGCCGTGGAGTAAAGGCAGAAGGCTCTGAAGAAGGGCGAGTACGAGCTTGTTGATCCTGCTGCTGAGCCCGGGAAGGCGAGTTGGAGGTATGTTGTAAAGGAGAAGCCTTTCACTGGCGAGGTGCTGCCTGATGCGAGCTCGATTTATTTGAAAAGGAGAGTTTCCAGGATCATGTAACGAGGAGCTCGTGAGAGGTGGACTGAGATGTTCTTTGGGTACCGTGACGTTGAGATATTGGTACCCTGTTGAGATGAGCCTTGGAGGGTAGGCTGTTTGGATCTTAGTAGTGCTGTGCGGCTCTTTCGGATTGTATAGGTCGCCCGTAAGGACAACGATACCGTACATTACTTGCGCTTCTCCGTCGTTGTTTGTGGTCGTTTGTGAGCGTGAATCTGTTATGTTCAAAGTGAAGGAAAGAGTGTTGTGCGGAGTAGGAAAGACGCGACCTCGACACGAAAAACACGCGAGATGAACTTCGACCTTGATGTTGCATTCTCGACCTGCCACCATCTTCGCAACGCCATAACACTTGCTGTACAGCTATTTGGTACTGTATCCGCCTCAGTCACCAAGTTACCGCGACTGCGCCGAACGTTTGCTTGATCTACGCTCCGCGGCGCACACAATGGCAACCTCTCATCAACCATTTCCCTCGCGACCATACCCGTCCGGATTGACACGCGGCGCGGGCGGGAACACTTCCTTTGCTGGTCAGACACCGTTTAACGCGCCGCAACCAAATGCTGGAGGATACGGAGCAGCCGGTCCAGCGACATCGCAACAGCAACGTGAGGCGCAGAGAATAGAGCGGGAAAGGCAAGAAAGGCAAGAACGCGAAAGACGCGCGGACGAGGAGCGGAATGCGCTGGAAAGTCTGAGCGAAGAGCAGAGAGAGGAGATTAATGAGGCGGTGAGCCTGTACGCCTCTTCCGATGCGCTACGGAGACATACTGACGCTGTACACAGTTCTCCCTCTTCGACCTCGACAAAGATTCGTACATCGACTACCACGAACTCAAAGTCGCCCTCAAAGCGCTCGGCTTCGAAGTCTCCAAGGCCGATCTGTTGTCTCTGCTACAGACATACGGCGTCCCCGCATCCTCAATATCACCGACATCCTCAAAAGCCCCCGTACCGCCGCAGCAACCAACATTCTCCGGGCCTTCACGATTACTATTATCTCACGCGAGTTTTGTGACAATCGCAGCGCAGAAGATCCAGCAACGAGATCCAAAGGAAGAGATATTCCGTGCGTTTGAACTCTTCGATGCGGACAACAAAGGGAGAATCGAGTTGCAGGATTTGAGGAGGGTCGCACAGGAACTAGGAGAAGGGCTGCAAGAGGAGGAATTGCAGGCTATGATTGAAGAGTTTGATGTAAGAGGAGAGGGTGGTATAACCAGAGAAGAGTTCTTGGGGATATGCTTAGGGAACTGATGGCGAGCTTTGAGGTGGCATTGGACATTGCGCACTGATCATTGATGGTGCTTATTGGGTATCGCACGGATATGATTGTACTGAGCGACAGCGAAGGCGTTGAGGAGTCATGAATTGTGCCAAGGTCGAGGGCAAGCTTCCACTCACAGCACAAGTCTTATACTTGTCATTGTCCTTGCGCGATGCTTGGTCCCGCCCAGCAGCCTGTTTCAGCTACATGTCGTCTGCAAATGGCGAGAGCGAGTGAAGGACCACAGCAGGCGAACATGTGCATCATCGTGGTGTTGCACGGCCTAACTCACAAGCTATCAATGGTGTAAAAGCTGAGCTTCATGACACCATCGAAACAGCGGACCTTATAGTGGGTCAGACATGCGACAACAGCTCCTACTGCTTTATGCATTCGGCTGATCGGCACAGCAGTAGTCGCAGTAAATGCAGCAATGCAGAAGCGCTTCGCTCCAAAGTTGAATAGCCCTCCCAGTTCTCAAACTACACGCCAACACTTGAGAACACTGCAAACATGCCGGGAAAGATCCTCTCACCCTACAAGCAGGTCCCCGAGACCAAGGCGGATCGTCCGTTCATCTCCAGAATGCTTGGGTCCAGCAAGACTGACAGTATGCAGTGGACTGGGCTGAAATGCCCACGCTGGATCTGAGCCTATTCGATCAGCCGGGTGGTAAAGAAGAGCTAGTTGAGCAACTCAGATATGCCGCTCAGCACGTCGGCTTCTTCTACGTCAAGAACTTTGGCATTTCGCAGGAGGAGGTCGACAACCAGTTCGCCCTAGGTCGTGAGTTCTACGACCTGCCACTGGAAGAGAAGCTCAAGTACCACAACCTCGAGGACCTAGAGAGAGGAGAGTACAATGGGTACCGTCCAGCTGGATTGAGAACGTAAGTGATCGAACACGCCTGGTACAATACCACATCCTCTGACCATCACCAGCCTCAGCGAAGACCCCCTAATCAAAGACAACGTCCAAGTCTACAACCTCCCCAAATTCGACGGCCACCACATCCGCGCCCACCCACCCGTCCTCAGCGACCACCTCAAAGAAATCGAATCCTTCAGCCGCAAATGCCACTCTCACGTCGTCGTCAAACTCCTCAAACTCTTCGCCCACCTCCTCGAACTCCCCGATGAAGACAAACTCGTCCGCGACCACGCCTACGACACCGTCGGCGAAGATCACCTCCGCTACATGCACTACAAAGCCCGCCCTCGGGAGGAATCCAAGATCATCGGAGATTTGTACACGCCTGGCCATACGGATTTGGGGAGCATCACTCTGCTGTTCAGACAGCCTGTGGCGGCGCTGCAGATTCTCAACTCGGCTGGGGAATGGAAGTGGGTCAAGCCACAGGATGAGACGATTACGATCAACATCTGTGATGCACTTTCTGCATTGACAGGAGGCTACCTCAAGTCCTCTGTACATAGAGTCCGCACGCCGCCGGAGGATCAGGCGCATTTGGATCGCTTAGGAGTGCTGTTCTTTGCCAGGTCAGACACTCTCCCTACCCTCTTCGCTCTCTTCGACCTCTAACCGAAGCTACAGACCCAACAACCACGTCGTCCTCGACCCCATCAGCAACAGCCCCTTGCTGCAGAGACTTGGTTTGACCGAGAACGACTTCACCAAGCTTGGCCAGCACTTGACGATGGAGGAATGGGTCAAGGTTCGTCAGACTCAGCAGCAGCGCCGGACGAAGGCGCCGAAGATTGAAGGGTCCAAGTATGAGTATGGTGATAAGGAGCTTGAGATTATTCCGGGGTTGAAGGCGAAGATTTACAATTAGGTGAAACTGCGTATCAGTATTGCCAGTAGAGTGTGTCAGTCCTTTCCTGGCTGTGAAATGCTGAGTGAGACCGATGGCAGGGTTGTGATGTGACGAGTGTCAGCTGAATCTTGGCACAATCACTTCGATTTCAATCCGAAGGTCTGGCGTGCCGGAGATGATGCAGAATCTAGGCGGAGTCCATGCTCTGGTGCACGAACTCAGGTTATTACTGCGTCAATGCATGTGCAGCGCTCAGATCTTACGCCGACGACGTTCCGCTTTATTCCGGCTGTCTAGAATATGTAGCCAATGGAGTGCCTGTACAGCCAGCTGCCGTTCCTGCCCGCAGCCTTCTCGGCAGCCTCCTTCTCAATCCACATCTGCTCGTCGCGATCGATGACGTCCTTGCCGGTCCACAGGTCAGCCGTCTCTGGCATCACTTTGTGCGTCTTTTGCGTGAACTTGTAGCCCACGATCATGATCAGATAAAGTGGGATACCCAAGTACCCAGTCTGTGTGAAAGTCAGTGATGCTCGAGAAATGATTGAGGGTCAGGCGACACTTACGATGAAGTTCTTGTAGTCAAAGTTCCCGTACTTCTCACTTGGAACAAACACAGTGAAGTTCTTGGTGAGTGCGATGAGGCAGCAGAAGCCCAAAGCAAAGTAGCTGCCCCACAAGCCGAATGGTGACTTGTAGCGCAGTCGGTCATCGTTGTCTGGAACGCCCTGAGCACGTCTAGCCTTGACGAAGAAGATGTGTGATACCAGAATCGAGATCCAGGTGAGGAGACCAAAGATCGACACCAAGTTGACGAAGTATCCGAAGACAACGGTCGATCCAGTGGACACGTTCATGTATGCGATACAGCAGATGGCCGCTGAAAGACCTAGCGCGTAGTAAGGCACACCCTTCTTGTTGGTGATGGCCAGGAACTCAGGAGCGTGTCTCTTCAGGGCAAGACCGTGAAGTGTACGGGAGGCAATGTACAGATCCGAGTTGGCGGCACTGAAGACGAAGATCAGGATGCAGCCGTTGAGGAAGCCGGGCAGGGTCTGGATCTTTGCCAGTCTGATTGCTGCCACGAATGGGGAAGCTGAGGCGGATGTACTTGACTTGGTGGCGAACACAAGCTCAGGGCTGTCGTATGGCACTGCCATTCCCAGAAGTAAGACTGACAAGATGTAGAAGATGCAGATTCGCCAGAAGGTGAGCTTGATTGCGCGAGGAACGTTCTTGCGTGGGTTCTGCGATTCACCGACTGTGACACCGACCAGCTCTGTTCCGAGAAAGGCGAATACGGCTGTAACCATGGACTGCCATACAGCAGTGAAGCGGCCAGTAGCGCCCGTGCCGATGTATTCCTTGAAAGCTCCAGGGTTATTCCAGTAGCGGAAGCCTGTACGATCGCCATTTGGAGCACCGCCAAGAGAGATGACCAAGGTGAGGATGATTAACCCAATGATCACCAATACCTTAATGGAGCTCAGCCAGAATTCCAGCTCGCCGAAGTACTTGATGCCCAGCACGTTGATGACAATGATGGTGACCAAGAATACCGTGATCCAGACACCCGGGTTAATTTGGTCTCGATCAACCCAGTACTGAATAACCAGTGCAGCAGCAGTCAGTTGATTTGGCGTGGTGATGATGTACTTGAACCAGTAGGTGTAACCAAGAGCAAAACCAAGAGCAGGATCGACCCAGCGGTCGGCATAGACAGCGAAACCACCAGCAGCGGGTAACCAGGTAGCCATTTCTCCGAGTGCAGCCATGACCACGTACACGAGCATACCGACGATGGAGTACGAGATGAGGATAGATGCCGGCCCAGTGTTGGCGAGAGCGCTCCCCGTGCCGATGATGAGACCTGTGCCAATAGCTCCACCGATGGCAATCATAGACACCTGCCTGGCCGACAGACCACGGTGAAGACTGTGGTTCTTGTCGTTCGGGTCGCTGAGCTCGCCAGGCTCTGTGGGTGACTCGTAGCCATTCTGCTGATATTGGTAAGGCACCTTCTCGATGTCACTGTCCTGCGGCTGCTCAGCGGCCTGGATCGAGGCGTTGCGTTTCCAGATGGCCATCTTGACTGCACGCTGTGGCGGCGGTAGTGAGTGTGAAGAGAGCGGACGCCGGCAGGAAAACAGGACTTCCCACGAGATCTATGTAGTTTTCAGTCCAACGCGAAGCAGATAAAGAGGGACGACGGTATTGGTCTCTGCGCCGCCTGCCAAGCAGATCTGCTCCAGTTCGCCCTCCATCGTGTGCAAGCCAAGGCCGCTTCTCAGGGCCGGTAACAGCTGCGATCAGCCGAATGCTACCTTGGGGTGCACGCGACAAGCCCATCCGCGTCTAGGCATGACATGTGACGACTTGGCCGGATGCAGCTGTCGTGTAATGTATGCCAGCAGATCGGGTGCGATATCTTTAGCTGGAAGGTGACGCCGGTGAGGTGGGACCGAAGCTTGTGCGTACGCCGTGGACGTTCTGTTTGCAACGCCGTCGTTCTTCCACCGCTGCAGCTTCCCCACATTCCCAGATAGAAATAAGCGCCAACGTGGCAACCATGCTGTCGGTCTAATCTTCCTAACATCTTCAACTTCATCTTACCATCATCCGTCTCGCGTGGTGTACAACCTGCTCAGCTGTCAACTCGTTCTCCCGCCCACCATACCGCATTCTCGATCGCAGCGCTTCCTGGACAACGTAGATAACACCCCTGTCTGCGAGGTGCGAGGCACCCTGCACGGACATCCACTCCAATCAGGCCACTTACAGAATGGAATGACCACCACCCAATGCAATGCCATGTGCCGTATATAAGGCATTTGACGGCGCTCAGGCCCGAGTTTGCATCCTGTCTGTGCTGAGACACTGCTCAGGAGATGTGCCTTGAACATGGCCTTTAACTTTGGGTGGGAAGTACTGCCCGTGCTGCTGTGCAACGCAGCGGCCGCACGAACGCGGCGATGCTTTGCGTGGCGACTGACGAAAATTGAGCATCGGCTTCTGCTTGCGATACCTGGCCTCCAAATCTGCTGGGACTACATGGCCTTGCAGGTTGAAGGCTGACATGAGTCTGATAGACCGAGGCAGGCAGGAAGTTCAAGGATGGCGAAATCGTTTGCTCGCGGGCGTCTAATGCCCCTCATTCGTTGAAACGCCTCCTTCGAGACATGGAATCCTCCAAAGCTTGGGGGATGAGGAGACTCCTGGGATGCGAACACCACCTTGCTATCGGCTGTTGGCAGATTTAACATTGTCGCTCGTGGCGTCAATCGGACAGGAGCATTATCAGCAAGAGGCGGTTGGTGCGATTGTTCACTGCCATTATGTGGTTTCATGGAGGCTTCGCGTATTGGCTCCAAGCCGGCGAGCAAAAGTTATGCGATGAGAGGTGCAATGTTTAAACCTGACAAAGGCTACTCTCGGGACGTGTTATTGCTGGGCAACCAGGACTACACCTACGCTCAGACCTATGCCAGACATCTTGATAGTTAGGTAAGCACGTCTACCTTCCAGCCTCCACGTGCTAGAAGCAGAGCCCTTTGCGATAGCTCGGTGCGGTTTGAACTCTATAAGGCCGATCCCAACCGCTTCGCACTGTTGTGGCTCCCAAGTTGCACAGATGTCGACAGCGTTCCAAGCTGATCTACAAATGAGACTTCAGTGGATCTGTTTCGGAATATCTATGAAGATGCATGGTGATCACGTTGAAGTCCTTCCGTGCGCTTCGCTTTGACACCGCAGCAAAAACATCTTCTCGAAAACGTCGCCGCGCGAACTGCAGCTTAATCAATAACTGGGATCTCGGCAATGAAGTCTGTAATCGCCCCTCTGGATGGCAACTGTTACCGCGATCCGAGACCTACGACCATATCAGTGGCTACCTTCCACTTGTTGCGCTTCTGCTCAGTTCCTGACGGCCTCCAATGCTCTCGAATACATGCCTCGCTCTCAGCTTTGTGCGTCGGTTTGGGCTCAATTGCGATTCTGCGACAGCAGAAATGCGTCGCACGGCTCCAGAAAAGGTGTGCATTGTGCCTCTTTAATGGTATCTATGAACCTCGAAGGTCCGTGGACGACGACCTCTGGAGCCAGCTGGTCTGTGTTCTGCTAATATAGCTTCCTTCAGACGCTTTTGGAGCCGACATTGAACGATGGAACACGAGTCTGCAGCACAGCAAAGATTCTGCAGGACCGTAGCAATACTTGACGCGCGATATTGCAGCCGTTCCGTTCAGCTCCATGGCTTGCCCTTTTCAATATGCTTTGCGAAAGGATCATGAACGCGAGCGGCAGGGTTGGCGGAACTTGATTGGCCCAGAAATGAGCCCTCCACGACTCACAATGCTCCTGCGTGTGACTCAACACCCCTACTGTGCTCTATGGGGCTTCTGGACCTCATCAATGTGATCATAGTCGTTAGAGCTGGTAGACAGAGGACTTTAAGCTGAATCTCGAATTGTACAACAGCTTCCTCATGCGCGTGGGATTCGAGAATCGCGGATGTGAATTATGCGTAAGGAAGACTTGTTATCTTTGCATCTTCCCGGAGAAGTGTTGCTCCTTCTCCGTCATCGTTCGTCGTCCTTTGAGTCTGCAATCCACGATCTCCTTCTCTCGTCGTCACCACCGCACTGCCACCATGGCCACGACACATGACGAGACAGCCAGTCTCGGTAAAAGTAACACGCCCCCAGGAAACGCACTCCTCAGAACAGGACTTCGCATTGCATCACCCACACACCAAGACTCCATCGAGGTCAAGTCCGAGGCTGCCGCACCCAAAGCTCTTCCAATGCCACCGACTCCGGTAGACCACGGCCTCTCATCTGCTGGCTGCAAGAGGTCGGTTCCTTCGGCATGTGGCTCGATTGCTGGGGCATTGTCAATACCTTCGGCTTCTATCAAGTCGTCAACCTCTCAAACAAGTCACCCAGGCAAATTTCCTGGATCGGTAGAGTCCAGACGTTCCTCTAGATGGCTGTGGGAATTTTGGCGGGTCCGCTATATGATGCTGGATACTTTAGTGCGCTGAAACTTGTTGGGATCCTTTTTGGTGGTGTTTGGGTTTATGATGACGAGGTGAGGAATGGGAGTTTATAGATTCTCTATTCAATGGAGATCAGTACTAACGAGGGTCATGTACCCTGTGTGATAAGTACTGGCAGCTGATGCTCGCGGAAGGCATTGTCGCGGGACTTGGGTGTGAATGTCTCTTCGTCCCTTCGACTGGGATCTTACCACAGTACATCGTCAAGAGAAGGGCCGCTGCTATTGCCATCGCAGCATCTGGTAGCGGTGTCAGGGGGCTTGGTATAACCGATTGTGTTCCGCGAGCTGCTGGTCGAGACTGATTCTGGATGAGAAGTGAGAGTTACTGCTTTTGTATCTCTGTTCTTCGCAAACCTGGCGAATGTCACTTCGCGCAACAAGATCCCAGCGGGGATGTTGCGGAAGTTGATGGACTTGGATATTCTTGATGAGGTCCAGCTCGTGAATCTCGGCGCGGGAGATCTCTTTATATTCTCGGGACTGTGAGTTTGAGACCTGAAGATGCGGTTTATGCTTGGGAAATGAATTGATCGTGTTCCTGCGGGTACGCCCCCGTTGTCTACAATGGCGTATCTGCTCTGGAGAAAGGTATTACAGGGGCAAACATGGCTTGCTACTTGGTTGAAATCTTACGAGCAGGCAGCATCGTCGGACGACCAGGAGTTGAACTCCTGGCAGACAAGACGGGTGCACTCAAAATGTACGCCATGTCGACTCTCGGCTACGGGCTCTTGGGTCTTTGCTGAATTGCAATCGAGAACACCGCGGGCTTGATCGTGTTTGCGGTCCTGTACGGCATCTTTCACGGCATCTTTCACGGCATCTTACTGGGTAAGGTCCTTTTGAAGGGTGATTGGTTCTGGCCCGCAGCTTATATGATGACGTTCTTATTAGCTATGGCACCTGTTGCTGACATATCTCTGCTGAAAGGAGATTTCAAGCGGTTTAGTACCCTTTTTGGGCCAACCCTCCTCGTGGACTCGCTAGGAGTCCTCATAGGTAATCCGATTGTGGGTGCAATTCTTCGAAGCGACGCCGGGTTTGTGGGCTTGCAGGCCGTCTCTGCCTGCATGGTACTGCTGGCAGGGATCGTGGTGATGGTGGCAAGAGTCTTGGCTGGCGGTTGGGGACTGGCGAAGATATAGACAACCTTGTATGCTCGCGTGCTGGCATAGAAGCGTCCGGTCTCTGACTGTCTCTCTTGTAACAGACTACACACTGAGATACTGAAGCCATGGACTGCGTGAAAATGTGCAGATCACTCGGCGGCGCGTCAGTTCTGAGCTTCTTTGTCACATGCCCTCTTCACTCTTGGTGCTCGCGAATGATAACTAATATAAGGCTCTACGATCTGCTCGACCTCATTAGCCTCTGTGGCCAAGTGGTAAGGCGTCGCTCTCGTATCATGCAAAGCGAAGATCGTGTGTTCAATCCACACCATAGGCTCTTTTCTTTTTGCCGGTTTCCACCCCTTCCGAGTAACTCAAAGGACGATGCGATACCACAAGTGACGAAAAGATGTCGAACCAGGAGAGGGATCTGCACCCCCGACCTTCGCTTCTCTCGAGATGCAAGCCTCATACTTTGGATAACACAGTCCTCCATGCCCCATCACCGGCCGATTGGAGTTTCAGGACCGGAGAGAATGGTTATGGACAGACAGATCTGACCAAGCATGATCTTGCAACTGTACGATAGCGACGCGCTAACTACTGCGCCATCCCGGCCTTTTCTTTCTGAGGGAGGGAAGAGAAGTTGAGAGTATATGACTGCTGCGCGGGAGCTTGCATGTGAAGACGGGGCGGAGATGTAAGTAGCCGGGGCGGTGTGGTGAAAATAGTGTCTGATGATACGAGTCAGATGGCGGTAGAATGCTGTCCTGAGGAGCTCCTGTATGAGTAATCTAGCCTCTAGAGGTCCTGACATTGCCTTCAATAGCTTTCACAGCATCTCTTACTTTCGGATCAAAGTGATGCCGTAGCAGCTCATCCTCCCAAACTGTGCTGGCAAAGGGATTGCTACTCTCCACCTCTTGGCTTAGTGGATCAAACACGCCATCACCTTTCCTCTCCTCGGTATGCCAAAGCGCAGCGATCCTCCCACTATGTGTCTTGGTCACTGACTTCAACAGCTCCTGCACCGCAATCGCGCTCCTCTGTGGAAGATGCAGAGACAATGTCTCAAGCTGCTTGATGAATGCCGCAACACGAACAGGAGGCACAGATTTCGTGTTTGTCGGTGGAAGCAGGACCGAGTGCAGTGACCGAAGAAGCAGGACAGCGGTCGTGGAAACGTTGACCTTGTTTTCTTTGGTAGAAGGCACGTGCAGGCCGTTTGGATCTGACAGATGGGCGACTTTGCCGCCGAGCTCTATGTCGAGGTCCATGGAGAGTGGTATCAGTGTTCGATAAAGATGCTTGATGAAGAAGCTGAGGTCGAGGGATAAGGCGTTGGCTTGCTTTGCGACATCCAGCTGGCCTTGAAGGAGTGCGAAAGCTGTGATGATGCATAGCAGACTCTCTCGGGTTGCGCTTCTTCTGGCAGCGTCGTCGATTTCCACATCCTCGTCGTCTTCCTCGTCTAATGGGTCGTTCTCCAGCGCCGCTTCGGCCTCGTTGATAAGGTCCTTCAGCACTTCCAGAACATCGCCAAAGAAGTCTTGGTTGATGAGATGACTGTACTTGGCCAAGCCTTCCAGGACTGCACCTTTCAAGTGTGGCACTCTTTCCTTTAAGATTCGGAAGTACGCCACAAAGACCAACTTCAGCGTCTCAGCTTGGTTCTTGTCACGCTCTTCGTACGAGACCGCCGCGTCGGCTTCCTTCATCTCCTTTTCGACCTGCTTCCTTTCCCGCATGACCTTCTTTTCACGCTTCGTCCTGAATTCCTTCTTGTACGCCTTTGGCTTCTTCACGTTCTCATCCGGCTTATCCTTGTCGATGTGGTTCGGCGCAGCTTTGTGTGAGAACTCACTCAGCAAGCGCAAGTGCAGGAATGTGTTGAGCACACTTTCATGGACATTGTAGCTCTTGCCCTTCATCATCTTGGTGAGTTGCGTGACCATGTCCAGGGATGCATGGCCTTCTTCATCCTCCTGGAACAGCTTCCCAATGGCTTCGCGGCACTTCGCCGAGTCGGAGTCGAAACTTCGGCTCGCGAGCTTCTTCACCAGGATGCCCATCAGATCGCCACGGTTGTTGAAGTGTGGCACACTTGTCAACAGTGTGCAGGCGCAAGATATAGCGACAGTGGCAAGACTTGACGCTGCTTGTTGATCGACCTTCTTGGTTGTCTTTGCGACTGCGAGATGCGACAGCGTGGATAGATAGTTCTTGTAGCCATTGAGCAAGCCTTGCTCGAAGGTTCGTTGCCTCTTGACCTCCTTGGAGACTTTGCCATTCAGGTCTGCCTGCGAAAGAGGTCGGATCCTGTAGCCGGGGATGATGTCCTTGTAGACTGCCAATTGTGTCGCCAGGGCCAGCTTCTTCACGGTGACGTTGTGATGGTTCGCCAATTCCATCAACGTGCCCAGCTGGCCGACGTGTTCTTCTGGATCCTCGCTGATGGACTGGGCGACTTTTGCTAGATCCTCCTTGGCTAGCCTGATCTCTTCCTTGGGCGGTAATCGAGGTTTCTTTGGCTTCGGCTTCGGCTGCAGGTCTGCGACTCCACTGTCGCCATCGCCGTCCTCGTCGCCGCTGGCCAGGAAACTGTCGGCGTCGTCCTCTGCTCCTTTATGATCTTCATTCCGTGGATTGTCGGCAAGTCGTCCCTCTTGCGTCTTGATCATGAGCTTGTCTTTCTGCTTCTCCTTCGTCTTCTTCTTCGCAAGTCGCTCAGCATAGTCGGCTTCGAGGTCGTGGCTAGCGAAGCCTGGCACGTTGCTTGGAAGGACCGCGCCATCTGCCGGTGGGCTCAATCGCCTCCTCTTATTCGCGCGTTCAGCCATATTCCGTACATTGAGATGTTGAGGAGTAGATCGTTTGCGAAAAGAGCAGTCCAAGTCCCAAGATTTCAGGCGGAATCAACTCCGTCTGAAAAAAGTTCACCAGCACCTTCTTCCTGGACCTCTTCCACGACCAGAGATCAACACATCTACATACGACACATTAAAAATGCGTCCGCTCACAGACACAGAAACGAAGACTCTCTTCGAAAAGCTCGCCAACTACACCGGCCGTTCCCTCAACAACCTTCTCACCGACACCGCCAGCACCCCCAGCGCCAAGACCACCGACCGCTACGTCTTCCGCGTGCAAAAGGACCGCGTCTACTACGTCCGTGAATCCCTCGCCAACCTCGCCACCTCCGTCGCCCGCGACAGTCTCCTCAGCCTCGGCACCTGTCTAGGAAAGTTCACCAAAACGGGCAAGTTCCGTCTGCACATCACCGCATTAGATGTGATTGCGCCGCACGCGAGGTACAAGGTCTGGGTGAAGCAGAATGGGGAGATGCCGTTTTTGTACGGTGGCCATGTGGTGAAAGCGCATGTGGGACGGTGGAGCGAGGATGCGCCGGAGCATGCGGGTGCGATTGTGATGAGTATGAACGATACTCCGCTGGGCTTTGGCGTGACCGCGAGGAGTACGGCTGAGGCGAGGAAGTTGGATCCGACGGGGATTGTGGTGTTCCGGCAGGCGGATGTGGGAGAGTACCTCCGAGAGGAGGATACGTTGTTCGCGACTTGAGGGTTGGGAAGTTGTGCCAAGCATCAATGGTATGGAAGACCGGTTTTATCACAAAGAAGCTAGTGTCTTGGTCGAGCTCTGAGGAATACAGCAGAAGTGGACTCATCTCTGAGGCAAGTCAGTGGGTCTCAGGTGAACGAGAAAAGAGGATTTGAGGTGCAAGCAATGTCTAGATCACGCCAGGACGGCATTGGCTGTAAGACTGCTAGCTCGAGAAGCTCAAAGCAGAGGTTGAAGACTATGAACAGGAGCAGGTCTCAACTTAGTTGGAGAGGCTGAGGGCATGAGGAGTTGGAATCCGATAGCATAAGCGCAGTCTCCAGCGGTGGTCAGCCAGGAGAAGAACGTGGCGATTCGGCCAAGTCAAAGCGTCGTCATATGTCGGAATCAATCCCAATGCTACGAACCACCGCAACTTGTATTGTACGGATGCCTCTCTTGGGCGATCGTCCCATCATCTTCATGAGCTCGCTCAAATTGGCTGTCACACAGTGCCGCCATTCCTGGATAGCCAATAATGGCCTCTATCTTCCGTAGGTAAAACCAAAGCCACGCCTGGTATATCACTGTCCAAGTATCAAGGCGCATATCAGTTGCATGTGGGTCAAGTCAATCCAGCCCCTCGTTAGCATTGCCATCTCCAGATCAAAATACTGGAACCTTTGGCCTACCTCACCTTGCACACACCCCTCTTCAACCGAGAAGGCTTCATCACCATTACCCGGCAAAGACGACCATTTCCTGTCCCCAAGATCGTCAAGAGCGCCGAGCTTCACTCCTTCGACGCGGCAGTCCGGTGAACCAGAGTCTGCCAAACTCTGCTCGGGAGCATCTCGCGCCCCAGGCTGTCATCACTGCGCTGGTAGGCGCAAGTTAGTCACCCCTGCTGCTGCAGAGCATGACAAAGGTTTTGAGATCAAGGTCCAGGATGTTAACAGGTACATACAGGACCATGGGAAGCACTCTGCGATTGGTGCCTTCGCCAAGCACTTACGAAGCACTGGGCAGCAGCTTCTTCAACACGTTGCTGGAGGTGCTGGTGACGTCCTCATCGAGATGAAGGGTCCAGTCTTCGACCTCGCTCTGCTTGCAAGGGCTCAATATACCTGCACACGCCATGGTCTTCGCTCAGCATGCTCGAGCATGCTGTTCGGTCGATATAAAAAAGGTGCTATGGGCACTTTCGCTGATCCGTTCCCTCATATCGTGCGACCGCTGCACAAGATGTCGAAGCGTGAAAGTTCCTGCAAATTCTGGGGCTTGATCTGCCAGGCACTTGATCATGAGGTTGATGAGAGGACGATCACCCTGCCTTGAGATATTGTCATCTGGACGAGCTGGCCGTGCTTGACTCCTTTGATTTACACTGACCGCCGACCGCATGCATCATATATTCGAACTTGGCAAGCGCGAGTGACTGAGAAGATCACCTGGGGATACAGCAAGGGAGGACGCTCGAGCTCATCTTGTCGATTGCCGTACGAGCTGGCTTACTTCACAATCATCACTCTCGATCGTCGGCCTGGCAAAACTCACACTGACAGCATACACTGCCAAAGCGACTGGAAGACAAGCACGAGTAGAAGACAGCTAGTCATTCTCCGGCTAAATTCATATGCATGCCAAGCTTGACCGCATGCACGAGTCATTAGTCGCTACTCTCTTCTCTTATCTGTAGAAACAGCCACCAACATTCCTGCATGGTCCATGGCTCTGAGCTCCGAGGTTAGTGCGGGGCTCCAGCCTACTGATTCTGTAGGCAGCATTTCCAAGTTCGTTCCTGCAAAAGAAGGACGGCGCTGTTATCCCAGAAGCACCTCATCATCTGGAAAACACATCTAAACTCAATCTACTGACCGAAGTCCATCATAACCACAAGTGAGACTTTCCAGCTGTCACAATGGTCCTAATCCACACCGAAATCGAAATCGCCGCAGCTCCAGATCGTGTTAGGGAAGTGGTAGATCCTCCCTCCTCCCATCCCCTTCTATCCCTCCACTAAACGTCTCCCCAGTTCAACGACTTCACCTCTTGGCCCGAATGGAGCACCGGCATGATCAAAGCCGTCGGCTCCCACCGAAACGGCTCCGAAGTCAAAGTCGGCGACACCATGAAAGTTGTCCTTGAAGGGATGACAATTGAGCCGGTCCTTCTTGAAAACTCAGACACGAAATTTGAATGGCGAGGCAGTGCGCTGGGACTTTTCATGGGAGATCATGGGTTCAGTTTCTTGCCGAGCAGGACTACGCCCGGGTCTACGACGTTTGTGCATGAGGAGAATTTTTATAGATTGTTGGCATTGATGATGATGTTGCCGCTTGGATTTTATGGGAAGACGAAGGTGGGGTTTGAGAAGTTTAATGAGGATTTGAAGAGGAGGATTGAGGGTGGGGATTGAGTAAAGGGGGGGGGGTGGTTGAGGGGGGGTATGGGGAGAGGTGTTTGTTGAAGTTTGAGATCATTTCGGGTCGTATTTAAAGCTTGCTTTTGGCCGTCTTCGGTTTCGGCGTTCTATGACTAGCAATGAGCGGCGAGCTGACGCCTGGCGCCTTTGCTGATGAAGGCTGCGACTGTTGGAGACAAGAGCGAGCTCACCTCACGCGCTCCCTGCCGAATGCATTGGGCGCAGCTGGTTTGTTGTCCAAGACCTTCTCAATCTCCTCCATAACCTCAGGTGTGAGCTTGGGTACCAAGTCCATCGCCTTGCAGTTGTCCCTGATCTGCTCGGTCTTTGTTGCTCCCAGGATGACCGTGCTAACATTTGGGTTCTTCACGCACCATGCGATTGACAGCTGCGCAACATTGCCACCCAGCTTCTCGGCGATCTCTGTGAGCTTGCGGACCTTTGCGATCTTGGCCTTGC
This sequence comes from Mycosphaerella arachidis, assembly GCA_001297265.1. Classification (NCBI taxonomy): domain Eukaryota; kingdom Fungi; phylum Ascomycota; class Dothideomycetes; order Mycosphaerellales; family Mycosphaerellaceae; genus Mycosphaerella; species Mycosphaerella arachidis. Next base: position 36,969 of record LIHB01000093.1, read on the forward strand.
CCTCGTCGGTCTGGAGAGCCTTGATCGTGCCCTCGAAGAAGCTCTTGTTCGTTGCGTAGCGGGAGTCTTCTGGGATGCCATCGTTGTACTTGCCAGTCAAGAGACCGCTAGCGAGGGGCGACCAGATAGTGGTGCCGTATTCGTACTGGTTGTAGAGTGGGGCGTATTCGACCTCGAAACGCTCACGATGGAAGGCGTTGTACTGTGGCTGCTCGGCGATGGGTGCAATGAGGTTGTATCGTTCAGCGACCTGGTTGGCCTCCTGAATCTGAACTGCAGACCACTCTGAGGTGCCCCAATAGTAGGCCAAGTTGAGATTTCTGATCACCTTTGTCAATTAGTAGGAGGCTCATACAGTCCCTACTCACGTTGGCGAATTACCTGTGTGAAGCCCTCAACGATCTCCTTCATCGGTGTGCCAACATCCGGTCTGTGTGCTAGCACAATGTCGACGTATGGCTGTTGCAGACGCTGTAGAGAGCTCTTGAGACCCTCAACGACGTGCTTGCGAGACAGACCGCGGGTATTTGGCTCCTTGCGGCCCGTGCCTAAAAGCAAAGGGTTCACGGTCAGTAGATGTCTAAGACATGGGGAGGTGCCTGGAATACCGAAGAAGACCTTGGTGCTCAACACGTATTCATCTCTTGGCCACGCGAGCTCCTTGAGAGCCTGTCCCATCTCGATCTCGCAGTCGCCGTTGGAGTAGACCTCGGCCGTGTCGAAGAAGTTGATGCCGTGGTTCTGCGAGATACACGTCAGTGGCAACCCCCATCAGACAGCGAGCGCATCCATACCCATGCTTCCTGCATGCAGTCCTTCACAATGCTGCCCTTCTGGGTGCCGCCGTATGTGAGCCATCCTCCAAGGGACAGCACCGAGACCTTCAGACCAGAAGGTCCAAGGTGTCGGAAGTGCTGTGAAGAGGTCAGTGGCTGTCAATGGCACGAGCGACTGGTCGCACCATGTTCTTCGGGTCAAATTTGCTCTCGACAGGCATGTTGGCGGTGGTTGCTGGACTCGGCGGATGGTGGTGCTTGTGAGGGAGGAAGTTTGAATAGTGAAGAGGGTAAGCAGGTTGCGAGACGGCACGCAGATTAGATTTGTGATATTTCTCATCGACGGAGCCACGTGGGAGCTATGTCCTGCTATCACCCCACCACCCGTGCCAGGCACAGCATGAAACATCCTTCTGACGTAATCGCGGGGCGGCGGGGGGCATGGTCCATGCTCTTTGCGGGCGAGGGTATTCGACCAATATGCTTAGACACGGTCGACATTGACATAGTCCAAGACGACTGTTGCATTTTGTGAAGTTATCGAGACGAGACTCGGTACCTGCTCGAATCTCTTAGCACGCTATTAAGTTCGTCTACGAAGCGATTTGAGGTCGCTGTCAATATTGCAAGCAACTGGTTCTAACGCTGCGCGGCACGTTCCTAACTTTACGCGTGCGCGGCTAGCGGCCGACAGGCATAGCACAAAGCGGCTCCCTCGCACGAACTGTTATGATCTTGGCTTCAGAACGGCGTATCAGCGTCTTCGGGTAGAGTCTTCCCTTCGACAGTAGGACGAAGCGCTCAGCGGCAACACCTTTGTCACCAGCCCTTGGGGCGTGTCCTCTTCATTATCGTGTGCTTCATGGTGTTAGCGCGGAACCGAGGCGATCACCATGTCCAGCAATCCTCCATAACGTACAGCCAATCATTAAAGCTTCATGAGGGCGGAGCAATTGATGTGGGAAGCTGCGGCTCAGGCAAACAAGTCGTGGCACATTCGGGACAACGCCTGCCGAAATGGCAACAACTAACAACCTCGCCTTTCACCACTCCAACACAATGTTCCGCTTGTGACCTGACGAAGATGTAATAAAGAACAGTCGCCAGCTGCAGAGCCTATGTGCTCGTGGCTAAGACTCCAAATTTCCGCTCTGGGCCTCTCGAAATACAGGATGGCTAGAACTACTTGCACCAAACGACTCAGCCTCAGCTTCAATGGTCTGCGGCTGTGCAGCGATAAGTGTATTTCGACTTGTATCACTTGACACTGCAAAGAAACACCATGCCACTCTCAATAGACCCTCCATTATATCTCGCATACGACAGACATGATCGCAAATGCCGCTTGTGATGGTCCTGACACGGTCACCACATAACAAGCTGTGAACAGACTCCACACACCTCGCGTGCGCCACACCAGTCTTGGAAGAATTCGAACAGCAGTATGGGTAGTGTTCACACATCTCCACGGCTGCCGGACTATCTGGAATACGACAGCGATGAGCCGCCGTTGTTTGAGACAACCATTGACCCGCGTCTGGCACCTGGCTTCCGCTCCATGAGCCTGGACTCGGCCGAATACGAGGACAACGATCTTTATGGTGAACCTCGAGACTTCGCCGCATCTCCAGATCCCGGGCGAGATCGTTGGAGAAGACGCGATGATGGCCGCGCTTTTGCTGGAACGCCCGATCTGGCTAAGGAGCGAAGGCGTCGTCGGCAACGTGAGAGCGACGACCGCTTCGAGAAGGCGACTCCATTTGAGTACAGGACAGTAGCAAATTGTGACGTCTTTCGTCTAGCCACTCTTGAGTCCGGCACTGGCCTCCAGCCCGTGTGCTGTAGTCTGAGCTGGGAGAGCTCGCGTGCGCCGAAGAGATCGTACTGCTGCCTGAGTTATGCCTGGGAGAGCGTCTCACGAGATACAGGAGAGTCTGCCCATCGAGATGCCGACATCTTGCTGGATGGCTACAGATTCCCGGTGACGAAGAATCTTCTGAGCGCGTTACAGGCTCTACGGGATCCTAAAAAGGACATGCTGATCTGGATTGACCAAATCTGCATCAACCAAAGCAACCACGAGGAACGGGCAGAGCAGGTTGATATCATGAAGCACATTTACAATCAAGCTCGAGAAATATTCATCTGGCTGGGAGAAGCAGCGAGTCGAAGCGAGGAGCTCTTCACCTACGCCAAGAAACTGCGAGCGAAAAGTGTCGCCAACCGAATCATGAGTCTTTCCGAGCTGAAGAAGGCTATCCAGGGACTCCTGGATCGGCCATGGTTCCAGCGAGTATGGGTCATTCCGGAGGTTGCACTATCTAAGCACACGGAAGTCGTGTGCGGAAATCAGCATATCAGCTGGGAGGCGCTGGTCAAAGTCATTCGAGACGTGAAGCTCCCACAAGCCTCAGGCTTCGACAAACAGGTATCTCTGCTTGGCAACCCGCGGCAAAGGATTGCGATTATCACCCAGATGATTGCCAGCCAGAAGGAGAACCGGGCGCATACCGATGTAACACAGCTCCTGATACTGGGCAAGAGCAGCAAAGCCAGCGACGCTCGGGATATGGTGTATGCATTCTATGGTCTGACTCACGTGCGGACATTCCCGGATTATAGCCGTGATGTCGAAAGACTCTTTGTGGATATCGTCCATATGTATACTGGCAGGTACGTATGAAGGGTACAAGGCACCGATTGGTGGCCTAGACTGTGGCGGAGCAGTCGAGACATGTATTGCACGACGCGCCTCGTTCTGCGTCTACACTACTTTCTGAGACACTGTAACGTGCTTGTCGAGTATGGCTAACACCTTCCTGTTTGGTAGCATCTTGGACGAAACTTCCTACGCAAGCTGGCATGACTTGACGGAGGACCGAAAGACTTTCCAGCTCATGAGCATACTCTATAGCGCTGGTGCACTACATCAGAGGATGGAGCTACCATCCTGGGTGCCTGACTGGACATTTCCTTGGCACTTAGCTCCCATCTGGTGTCGGACGATACCAAACTTCGTAACTGGCTCCGCCAAAGATGAGTGGTCTGCCGGTGTTCGGACAGAATACCGTGCTGGCGGCGAGAGACTTGAGGACTTTGAGGTCATCGAGGGCAGTCGTGGCATGCACCAGCTGCGACTGTCGGCATTAATCCTTGACACGATATTACTAGTCAATGAAGTGACGCCAGCTTCGACGCCCGGCTCCAGCCAAGTTCTGTCAGCGTCACCACCAGAGCAGCGCGAGGTCCTGGATCCTCCGACAATCCGATGGGGACGTCATTTCTTCACCACCGAGCAAGGTTACGTCGGCCTCGCAACGCCTGGCATCGCTGCCGGGGACGATGTGGCTATCCTGCTGGGTGGTGATGTGCCTGTCGTCCTTCGTCGTTGTCCCGAGAGTGATGGGAAGAGGAAAGCTTATAGGCTGCTTTGTGAGTGTTACTGCCAGTCGATTAGTGTCATGCATGGCGAGTACCTTTCAGCCAACTGGACTCTTGCGGAAGATGTGGTGCTTATCTGAGTACGCCTCGAGCGGCACCAGATGAGTCTCGATGAGGCCTGTGATGAGCGCGTTTACACCACTGGGTTTAGCCGGCATTTGCAGAATGCGTGCAACGGGAAAGAGACATTAGACCAGGTCGATAGACCCAGCCACAAACAGCAAACTCCATCGATTTCGCAGCATTTGTGGCGTGCCTTGGTGACAGATATACTCGCATGCGTGAAGAACGGTGGAGTCAACGAGAATCTTAAACGGCCCCTAAAGGCGGATCTACGACTTGTCCTCATAAAGACAAATGCCCTTGATTCGGTTGACGAGATGTCCTGGCTTATAGCTCGTGCTAGCCATCATGCGTGGGAGATGGATTGGCTGTGTGAAGCGGCCATGTTTGGCAGCGTCCTTGACGGTGGTGATCCTGCTGGTCGACTGACTAGGATCGAACCTCTGCAGCAAAGAGCTGGTTCAGTTGACCTTGAGGTCGAATCCCAGCGCCGAGCAGATGCGAACCCCATGGAGCGCAGCATTCCAGTAATAAGGTTGGAAATTTGATTGCAGCATTCAAATTGGTAACACATAGCCCGTTTTGGCTATGGAAATAACCGAATTCTGGACTTGGCTGTGTCAGCGCTACCGTATTGACATTCAGCCTTACCTGAAAACCCGCAACAAGGCAGGCCTGACGACAATCTAATACCGCCAGCACTTCTCATGAATGCAATTTATCTTCCAACTTCAGACCTCATTCTCGACGCTCGTCGGCAGATCTAAGGAACCCAGAGGTCTACCATGAACGTAACCCGTACTCGAGTCCGGCACGACAACCGAGGATATCCCCGGCAGTGCAATTTGTCGATTTTGTACCGCTATGATCCGCCGCGGTAGGCGATGGAGAGGAAGTTCTTTCGTCATGCTTGAGCGTTTCTGGATCATTGTCGGGTTCAGAGGGTGGAGCCTAGTATTTTGCAGCTTTCTTTGTTTTCGACCGATGCGTGGATGCCACCGGCTATGATCTGGTTGCCAGGCGGGGAGTATTTCAGGTGTGCGGCAGACACGCTGTTCATATGGGTTTGTGCGGCGGTCGAGAGGTGGATACTTGGGATGAAGAGTACTTATGAGGGTACTACTATTCCGGGTTCAAAGTCAGACATGGGTATGATGCGAAGGCTAACAAGAGAGGGTGATGTTTAGGTCGAGCGAGATCTAAAGGTACATAATACTACCATGCTTGTCGATGAGTCTGCGGGTTACTTCGGCGTCGTAAGCTGTGTGTGGTGTCAGTCCGTATGCTGTGCGGATAGACGAGATCGCCCTCGCTCAATTGGAATCAAGGTCGATTGCAGAGTACTGTTCGCTTGACGTAACAATCGCGCATGCCAGCAGCATAGACCGAGTCGCTGCTGCGGAATCCGCTTTGTGAGTCATACCGGACCAATCCATCAAGGGAGTCACTCGCCAAACACCCTCCAATCTTATGACAGCTGCAAAACATGTCAGACACGTTGCTGGATCGATGCAGACCAAATCGTCGAGTCAGGCGATGAGGTAAGTCTGCAAACATCAAGTCAATCGAAGCTGTGGAAGGCTTCTGAATGCTAGATGTCGTCACGAAGGACCTCACAAGGTGACTAATGCGTGTATAACATCTCGGATGCACGCCGCGGCGCCTGTCACAAAGAATAATCGTTAGCATGCCAGGCCATACACAAGGTGGCGCGTTGCTGTGGTTGAGTAGTGGACAGCCTAGGCCTGTCGTTCAACAGTAACATCGGTTGCCAGCCATTCGATGAGATCCTCGACAAGGAAGCCTTGTTCGGCAGTTTCTCGGCTTGCATACAGCCGGTCCAGGCAGACGGTACTCCAGGAACGGTCGTTTGATGTGAAGAAACCGAGGCCGACGCTACAGAGACGAGCTCGCCGGTGCCGGATTGGTTGTTTAACATGTCAGTCTGGCCGGTACAATGCCATGAACGCTAGGTTGGGAAGAAGACGGCGATGGGGTCAAAAGCAAGTGAAGCAGCTCGATCGAGGATGTTCTGTATCGCGTGGAGGAGTGATCGTCTTCCTCGTTCCCTAAGTCATGGCCAAAGGGCGAGTCATGCTGCTCGCAGTATCGTCATTCCTGGTTGTCGGATCGCGTCTCTGATGGTGTCTCGCATGTGCAAGACGTCCTCGATGACAAGCAGGCGATACTGCTGTAGCTTGAGCAGGAGATGAGGAATCATGTGGAGGGCCAGTTAAGCGACACGATACTGTTACAAAGAGTGCAGGGCGGTTCTCAGCGACCTTTTGGGGGGCCATCATTCGCGATGCGCGCTGGTCGACGCGACTCATGGGTTCCTGAGGCAAAGTTCAGCGCCACATTCGCAGTGTCATGCATGCATCTCGAGAAGTGAATATCATCATGTTACGTCTGTCCAGTGCCTGATCCCATTTGAATGTCGCCATATCTCGTCACGCTGATTGTGATGCCTGAAGCAACAGATGACCGTGACAGAGAACAAGGCACGGAAGGAAGTCAGGCAACCACAAACAAACAGGGATTAGAACTAATCACTCACACGGCATTATCTCGGCAAGTAGCGATTCGGAACGCGGACATCTTTGCTATTTCATGACTCTGATGCAGCAAGCGACATGTCCGTCGGTCCCAGCAAGCCCGCCATGCAACCACCGCCACCGCCAGCAACGGCCGCCCATACCACTTCGGCGTCGGGCTATCCACCACCGGGCTATTCTCCGTTGCACCCACCATCACCAGACGAACCGCGCACCGCAGCGGCCGCCGTCGCGACTGCAAATGCTGCGCTATCACAGCACCACACGCCGACACCCAACAATGCATCACTCGGCAAGAAGCGCAAGGCGAGCGGGCAGCCCGGCAGCAGGGGAGTGGCCAATCTGACGCCTGACCAGCTGGCGAAGAAGCGCGCAAACGATCGTGAAGCGCAGCGAGCGATAAGGGAGCGCACGCGGAATACGATAGAGTCGCTGGAGCGGAGAATCCGCGAGTTGGAGAGTCAGCATCCATATCAAGAGTTGCAGCGCGTGGTGCAGGAGAGGGATCGCGCGTTGGCAGACTGCGAGGAGTTGCGCAAGCGACTGGGATCCATAGCAGGCATCGTCGGCGGAGAGCAGCGTCCAGACCTGAATGGTGAGTATTTCACGTTTGATGATCTGATAGATAGCTCTTTACTCACAGACAGCGGCGCAGAACTCGCCGCCTTGACAGCACAGCAACTTCCACTTCCGCCGCTCCAGCAGAGCCCGCACAGCCAGCAGTCGTATGCGACAGCCAACCAAGGGCAGGCGTACGACCAGCAACAGCACATTCACCCAGAACTTCGCTCGCCTCAGTCTTCGAATTTACAGGCCAGTCCTTGCAGTCGGACGGCAAGCACTGGGCCTGCGTACCAAGCTGGAGAGGGTACGCTTCGGCGATGGTCGCCTAGCCTGGATCATCCTCCTGGTGTGAATCACACTGCCACCAACGGGATCCAGCACGATCAGCGACCGCCGTCAAGCTCGCACAATCAACAGCAGACCCCGAATGGAGACCGTCATGGCCTTAGCTTTCTCCTGGAACCGAGCCACAGTAATTCCTCTGGCAGCCAGTCCTACCACTCGTCAGCCACACCGGAGCTACCCATCTATGCGCGCCTGACGAACGTCGGTAAGCCGACCTGCCCACTCGACTACCTACTCATCGACTTCCACCGCAGCCGTACGAAGATGCTCTCAGATGGCGAGTCCAAGTTCGACGCTATCGGTCCAGACTATCCCACCTTCGCCGCTCTTGTTGATCCAAACTCGCCCGAGCGAGAAAGTCAACATCCCGTCTCCGCCCTTCTGGTAGACATGCTCTCGAAGTTCCCAGACATTGCCGAGCTACCAGAGAAGGTTGCCGTGCTCTATATGATGTTCCTAGTCCTGCGTTGGCTCATCTGCCCATGCGCCGAATGCTACGAGCGCCTTCCGACCATGATGCGACCGATCCAAGAACAATACGACACAAGACACGCGTGCTGGTGCGACTACCTGCCCTGGCCGCACATGCGCAAGATGCTCTGCGTAGGCGAGCGAGAGGTAGCCTTCTCCGACTGGTTTGTACCCTACACGAAGACGATATCACTGAATTGGCACTCACAAGACCCTGTCCTGCTTCCGACTGGAGAGAACGAGAGGCCGTCTCTGAAGATCAACCCGACTTTCGAGCATCATCTCCGGAAACTGGAGAACTGGAGTCTGGGCAGCGAGTTTCAGCGGCAATATCCGGAGTTCGTGGACGCTAGTGTGAGAGTCAAAAATGACTCTTAGGAGGAGTATATTGATACTTGGACCGGACGCGGATTCCAATTCTGGGATGTGAGAACATGAAAATGGACCCCCTGGAAGAATCAGTCGCTCTCAAGTTTAATGCAATGTGCTGAACCACGGAGCGCAAAGAGGGAATCACATGAAATGGAAATGAGTTACGAAATCGTGAGGTTTTAGCGTGTAAAAACAAGAGGGAATGATTGTGTATGAATATGGAACACGAAGGCAAGGCAAGGAGAGATGGAGCAAAGAATGAGGAGGGTAGTGGCCGACAAGGCGGCGCTGGATGAGATTATGGAAGACATCGACACCATGTATCTCGAGACAACGAGGACTAGATGCAGCTGGCAAAGCACATGGAGAGCGGAATGTACCGGATTATCAAGAGTCGTGAATCGGAAAGGCCGCTGCTGCAAAAGAACGATCAAAAGGAAAGCAGGAGCTGATTGTGTGAAGACAATTGTCTGTTCTGAGCGAATTTTTCACTGTTACGACTTCTACGGAGCGCCCGACGATTCACTGGCTCTATGTTGGCGCAGTCACTGTTCCACCTCTTTACTCTCGCTGGTATGCCAGGCATCCGGTCCGCTCCAGCAGCATCACGACCTGCGCCGAGTCCGCCATCTTGTGCCACTCCTTCTCCACGACGAAGTTGCCTCGCTGCAGTCCCCACTCCACACATCGGTCTCGCTGCTTCTTAGTCAGAAGTCCCTGCGCCCACAAATCCACCGTGTGCAGCGCAATCTGCTCCATGACGTTCGTTGGTAGCTGGCATGCCACGTCCAGATCCCTGTAGGACTTGCCCGCTCCGTTGCGCTCGTCGAGGCGGTGCTTCCACTTGCCCTCTTGATATTTGACGAAGCGCTCGGGGTTGTTATCGCGCTTGACGGAAAGATTGAGCTTCTTAAGCTTCTGGCTGACCTCCTCTGAGTCAAGACCATCGCTGCCTTCGCTCATACCACCCTTACGGTGTGCCTTAAACACCAGCTTGGGGGTTGTAGGAGTGTTGGTGACATCCGTGATGGCGATGAGCGGCTCGCCAGCTGTAGCATCGGTATTTGCTGTCAGGGTTGCTGCATAAGTGCCTTGTCGTAGTGTGTCGCTTGGAGACGCTTGTGCGCCGCCGATGATGCGGTTCGCTGGAGTCACTGGTCGAGAGGCGGCTTTGCTGTAGTCGAATATTGGAGGTCCTGTGTACACCCCCCCACCTCTGGTATTGGGACCGATAGATGTCAGGACTCTGGCTGCGAGGGTGATGCTCAGAGATGCTTGCCAAAGCTCAACACTGCAAGCGCCGTGCTTCTCGATCATTGAGCGCTGGATCTTCTTGCGGGCACTTTCGAGCTCTGATTGCTCCTGCTCGCCGTCCGCGGTAAGTGCAGATCTGACGCTGGCACGCCTGTCACCTCGTGCCGCTCTGCATTCGGCCATGCGTCTCGTGGTGTCGCCAGCATTGTCAGTTGCGCCCATCTCCGAGCCGTTGATACTGAATTGGTCGGCTAGCATGGTTTGCTCTCGAACTACTGCTGCCCTCTTAAGCAGCGAGAGACCGTTGTTGCCAAGATCAGGCTCTCTCTTTGGATCCCAGTCAATGCCAGGCGGTCGGCTTGGTCCTTGGATGTATGTCTCGATTGGCGAGCTTGGCGAGGTGGCGTTCATCGTGTCAATGAGCTGGCACGGAAACGCGTGCTCCTCGAGAACGTACGACAACCAGAGGGCACCGGCATCGTTCAGGCCGACGTTGTTGAGAGTGATATAAGGGATCGCTCGTAGACCACATCGTCTCTTCAGGTGCTGACCATCGAGCATACCACTGGCCTCCGGAAGATCGCTCCAAGTTGGCTCGAAGCCATCCTCGTGACTAGATAGCGATACCACGGACATGTTGCCGCTTGCCGACATGTACTCGATTGGAGGTTCCTTGGTGTACACCTGCGCCAGGATTTCGAGAGCGCGCGAGCCGAGCGGGTTGCCACTCAAGTCGAGCCGCCGCATCTTCCGACACTCGCCGAATGAGCGCAGGAAGGTCTGCCATTGACGTGCTTCCTCGTCATTCGTCACCTTGATCGCGTTGTTGCTGAGGTTCAGTGTCTTGACGTCGTGGCACGCGAGTCTGATAGCCGGCGCCAGACACATGAGAGTGGCGGTAGTGATGGCATTATCAGACAAGTTAAGGTCTTCCAGTGCGACGCCAGCACTGTGGCTGCACTGCGAAGGAAGTCAGTTGTCGCTCGTGCATGTAGGCAATTGACCATTGCCACATGATGGCGCGGAACCCGTCCGACGCACCAAGCGCCACCCCGGGACACGTACCTTCTCGAGTGCTCTCCGGAGCCCATCCGCCATTGCGATCGCGCCTTCATCCCCAAGCTGCTTCGAAGGGATCTTGATGTCGAGGTGGTGGACCACGGCATCGCCCGGCGAACTGCTCAGACTGCTCGCGGTACTGCTGCTGCTGCTCTGCTTGCGCGCCTTCGCCGCCTGCTTCTCGGCGTCCTTCTGCACCTTGTCCGCTTCCTTTTCGAGATCGCGCCCGATAATGCCACCCAGCTTCACGCCCGAGTTCGGCCGGTTGGTGAAGTCGAACTTGTTAGACTTACCCATTGTGCTACGCGAGTCTTCGCCCGAGAGGCAAAGGGTGCTAGTCGAGTGGTTATTGTTATTGTTGTTGTTGTTGTTGTTGTTATTGACCTCGGCGAAGCAGCCTGGCGACGAGATGTTGCCGGCGAGGTAAGGGTGGTCGTCGCTGCAGCTGCGTTTGCTGGCGCGGGAGCCGATAGCGGTCCGCACTTTATTGATACCACGGCGGATGCGTGATTCTGTCATAGCAGATGCGGTGTCGCTGCGTGGTTGCTGTCGCGGTGGCGGTTTTTGGTGGTGGAATCGGTGTCATGATCAAACAGGAGAAGCAGGAACGCCGACTTCTCCTGCAGGCTGCCGCAACGGAACGCATCGATGTACTCACAAACAGCAGTCGCGTCAAACGAACCTCACCTGCATGGGACTCCATCGAAACCACACGCGGTATGCGATCACATGCTGAAGACAGAGTGAAGGGTCGGAGTAGAAAGAGGTGTGAGCCAATATACAGAGCTCCATCAATATGCGCAGTAGCTTTGGGTAGCGGTGACAACAACGCTCATACAGCGCACTACCTCCTGTCGTGCTTGGCACCCAGCAGACGAGCATCTATGCAAAATCGTCATCTCGAGTCGTCCGGTTCAAACACGAATCTGTGTCTGTGGATGTTGGCACTGCATGTGCCGATGTGACAGCGGCTCGCTTGTGACAAAAAGGCATATGGAAGAAGTAAGCTTTTTGAGGTATCGAGAACTGAAATGAAATCGTCAAGAGTGTCGTCGTAAGCGTTTGTCTCCGCTAGAAAGATTGAAGTTCAATGACTGTCACTCGATTCGGTGGCACACAGCTAAATATGCTACTGGTCCCAACCGACCGACCCATGTCATGACCATGTGAGCTGGCAGATTCCATGGACAACTGTGGCCTCAATCCGAACAGGCTATCTAGAATGCAATACAAGTACCTTCTTCCTTGATCCCATCAAACCTGTAGTCCTAAACTCCACGCCACCCACATCGTGTCTCACTTGCCGACAAATTCAAACACCCAGCATCATTCCCTTGTCAGCCCCAGTCCCGACACCATCGTCAGACTCCATGCCGCCCAAAACCCCGTCTTCAAGCATCTCATCAAAAAGAGCAGCATGCTCAGCAACACCATTCTCCGTCCACGTACCATCCTCGATCCACCCATTGGAGCCGTCATCAACCTCACCAGACCGCGTCACACCGTAAAAGAGATCTGGCATCTCGTACTCTTCAGCACCAAAAGCAGAGCCTTCATTCCCAGTATGCGCTGCCTGGAACCCCTCCCCAAGCCTCCCGACCATGAACTCCTCGACCAACCTACCAGTCTCCTCAATCGTGAGGCCACGCCGGTTATAGTTGTTGCCATGAAAAGGAGTAGGCACATTCAACGTCGGACGCACATGCGGCATATCAACTCCCAGACCCGACAAATCCGTGGCACGATCATTCGCCAGCGCCTGCAAAAGCTGCGAGAAATCAGCTTCAACGTATTCGTGAGCTTTCCTCGCGTACTCCTTTCCATGCCAATCACCGCATGTCTTGCAGTAGCCTACGTTCGGCTTGCAGAGATGGGTCTTGACCTTGAAAGGACCGAGGGCAGGCATTCGGGGGGTGGTAGTTTCGGCGTGGGGGTGAGTTCTGCTGTGGCGGGTATCTGTGATGTTAGCGGGGAGGTAGTGGCCTGTTACATGATGCAGGGCGCGCTGGGAGAGGTAGCGAGGGTTTAGCTCGAATAAGGACATTTCGTCGGGGTCGTCTACGAGAGAGAGTTCTGTCCAGGTTGCTAGCCAGTTGGGTGGCATGTGTTCGATGTAGAGCCACCACTTGGCGTAGGAGGACATGGATTCGATTGAGGGGGGCATTTGGGCGCCGAGGACTTCGAGCTGTTGGTGCGTGGTAAGAAGTTGGCGGTACCATCTGTCTTCGCGCTGGGCGCAGGCTTCGGGTGACATGTCGAATTCGCGGTCATCTTCGATGAGGTCGCGCTGCTTGAAGTGAAGTTGTTCGGGAGGAGCCATGCCGTGAGCTGTTCTGCAGTTGACGTTTGAGCAGACTCCAGGGCCGTAGGTTTCTGGGGCATAGTCACGTCGTTTGCCGTCACTGACGTGCGCATGGGGGTCGTCTTGGCAATATAGCAGGCCTTGGTAATTTGTCTTAGCTCGGTCACATGCCGATGCGATCTTGAGCTTCTGAGCTCCGCAGAGGAAGTTGAAGACGGTGTAATTGCACATGATGGGCTTGTGTCAGCGAGAAGTGCAAGGCTTTAGCGTCCTCTGCAAACCGAGAGGCGATGTGATGGGTGCAGTCGACTGAAGAAGTGGACTGTTATTAAACTGGTGAAAGTCAAAGCGTGGTGGGAAGAGGTAACTCATCAAGAATGACCAGGCGTCGAGTGTCGTGTGTTCTCACAGGTGAGGTGAACGATCCTTTGTTCATTCACTCACTGCTTAGTTGCTCAAGATTGACTTCAGTAGCGCTTGGCACCGGCGATTAAATGAATGATGACCCGTTGAATGAATCTCCCATTCTGACTAAGAAGAGAACGTACCACAACAGCATCGTCTTCGGACCATGTCATGCAACGTGTCTCCATGTCGCTGGAACGTGGCCTGGGTGAAGTCATTATCGACCGATATGGTCGTCGCAACATACCTAGCACTTTCAAGCACAGCGACAGTTTTGCTGTCATTTTTGGGTTAGATATAGCTTGTCCGTCTCGTATGAGAGTGCTCGGTCGTCGCCAAGAAGCGATTCTGCAGTTCCTGGCGTTGCTCGTAATAGACGTGGCAATGAGCTGCGTTTGACAACGATGGGACCTGTTGTCCGAATGTATCGACGTCCGAGATATTCATGCTGGGCTTGTCGAAGCCTGTCGTGTCTTCGAGTATGGATATGCACATCTGATTTTGAGGAGCGATCAGAACTTCGGTTCCAGAGCTGATGCTCGTTGCGATATTCAAGTATGGCAAGTGAGTTGAGTCCCGTCGTCGCATCTACCCTCCCTTGTATTAACCTGTGACAACTCGGTAGCATGGCATGCGCTGCAACGTGACAGACGCGTAAGACGCTCCTCAACCATGTTGACTTGTGTGAAAGCCAAGACGCCATGAGTGTGCAGTCGTTCGCAAATGACACAAAGAGTTACACCCTGTCCAAAACCAGCAGCCTGATCTTGATGCCTATGCAGCACTTGGGATCGGCCTCACTTCGCGATCTATGCTTGTTGGCATCGTCACCAAGCCGCTCAGAGAGGCAAAGCATGGAATAGAAAAGCATGGCCGGCTTGGTGGCCACGGAACATAAAGGTCCGATCAAGACCTGTCAAGTCGTCACACAAAAACATTCATTACTCGTCACCGGAAGGTCGTCCAGAGCGGCCATGCCCTCTTATATGCAGAGACGAAGCGAAGATTCTTTTCCAGCCCGCAGACCAATCTTCACACATGGTTGATACGTGGACCTATTGTCGCAGCTGTGAAGCTCAAATCGACGAGTTCCTGCTTCCTCGTTGCATACGGCGATGCTGTTGGCCGAGATAAGTGGAAGAAGGTCAATACCGGCGGCCTCAGCAACGAGCAGTATAGCTTTACGTTCCAGGGAAGACAGTATTGTTGGCGAAGGTCGGTGACGGCGCTCGTTGTTGCCGATGCATTAGCTAACAAGGATCCAGAACGCAAGATCGAACGCTTGGGGTGTCGCGGATGGGTCGTCGAGACTTCAAGCTTCAGGATGCTGCAGAAGACAAGAAGGTACTGGCAGTCCATGTCAAGCAGAACTGGTGTATGAGTGGCGGCGACGTGAGAATCGATTGGTCGGCGGAACTTGGACACAACCTGGCAATTATGGCCATCGCAGTGTTAATTGGGCTTGAGATGAGGATTCGCGCGGCTCATGCTGCTGGAGCAGGAGGAGGAGGAGGAAAAAATGGAGGAGGTGGTGGCGGCGGCGGAGGTGGAGGCTGATGTTTCATAGATGCCATATACCGAAGATATGCCGGTTCTGTCGTAACTGCTCGCGTGCCCCGCCCTGCAAGGTTGGTCGTGTTGATCTTCACAAGGCAGCTGCTTATCTTCTTGATGTCCATCTGTCTACATCACCCGTGAAAGTTGCTGAGTCGTCTGGCTCTGGCATTGTGACGATGAAGTACCACCAGAGAGCCTTGTTGGCCTTAGCGACACTGCTAGCAACATTGGTACTTGCAGCACCGCCAGCTTACGAACAACAACCCCTGCACATCCCTCACCATCACGAGCCACAGTCGCAATGGAGAGCGTTCATAGGCAACATGCTGCATGCCGTGTGGCGATCGAAGCCGTGTCACGGGACAGAAAATAGAGCGAACAGCGACAGACCGCGACCTTCGCCACACGCCTTCGCAGGGTACGGAGGAGATATCGTTCTCAGGTTCAACATCAGCACACCCGAGGAGGCCGAATACATGGCAGAGGCCATTGACAATCAGCTGTTGGACGTGTGGGAGTTCTCGCACGAGTGGGTTGACATTCGAATGGCGAAGGAGGAGGTGCCGTATCTGTTGGGTCTTCTACCCACATCATTGCATAACGCGCATACGCCTCTGTTGCGTGAGCAGGCCCTCGCGCAAGCCATAGCAGATACGTATCCACGAAGTGCGAAGCAGGCGACGACCGAAGCGCCGTCACACCCACCGACGCGACGACCTTTTAGCCCAACGCTGGAACCCGTCTCAGCAGCAGAGACCAACATCTTCTTCGCCGATTATCAACCATTTTCCGTCATTGATCCATGGATGAGGCTGCTGACATCCTTGTACACCACTCATGTTCGTAAGATCAGCATTGGTACAACTGCCGAAGGCCGTGACATCCCCGCTCTGCGAGTAGGCGTCCACCCTACCAACAGCGAGGACCCAAAGCCGCCAAAGCGCAAGACAATCCTCGTAGCAGGTGGTCTACATGCAAGAGAATGGATTACTACTACAACAGTCAACTATATTGCATACTCCCTGATTACAGGCTATGGCAAGGTGATGAGCGTGACGAAGCTGCTAGAGACTTTCGACTTTGTGTTCCTACCCACGCTCAACCCTGATGGTTATATCTATACCTGGGAGACGGATCGCCTTTGGCGCAAGAACAGACAAGAGACCGGTCTACGCTTCTGCAAAGGTATGGATCTTGACAAAGCATTCGGATACGAATGGGCAGCGACCGACAACCCTTGCAGCGAGAGCTACGCTGGCGGGACTGCATTCGAAGCAGCAGAGGCGAAGGCTTTCGGAGACTGGGCTAAGAATGAGACGGACAACAGCAATGTCGATTTTGTCGGATTCCTGGACCTGCACTCCTACTCGCAGCAGATTCTGTACCCGTACGCCTATTCCTGCGACGCGACACCACCCGGTCTTGAGAACCTAGAGGAAGTCGCTTTCGGGATTGGAAAGGCTATCAGAATGACGCACGGCCACAACTACGAAATTATGCCAGCTTGCGAGGGTAACGTCGCGTTCTCTTCCAAGGGCACGAAGCAGCCCCTCATGCCACGCATTGAGCCTCCCGGTGGATCTGCACTGGACTTCTTCTACCACACCATCGGCACGCGATATGCATACCAGATCAAGCTCCGTGACCGCGGAACCTATGGATTCCTCCTTCCAAGGGACAACATCATCCCAGTCGGCAAGGAAGTCTTGAACGCCGTGCTGTACTTTGCCGGCTTCCTTGCCGATCTATACGATCATGATAGTGCTGAAGTTGAGATGAAGGAAACAGCAGCGGAAGAGAGTGAAGAAAAAGCAGAGTTGAAGGAGCTCATCGAGGAAATGAGCCCAGACGATGATGACTCGTCGGTGACGGTGGAGGATCTTGGTCCTGAAGATGTGAAATGGGACCTCAGACGGCGGAGGAAACGGTGAAAGTTTGGACTTTGATGTTATAATGCCTATAATGACTACCAGCTTCTTCCTCTACCTCCGTGTAGCTTACCAGAATGACATATGTGCTACACTTTCATCCATAATGCTCGCCACCCCTGACTCCGCCCCGTTTGCTACCAGGCCGTGAAGCGAGGTACATACTGGACGAAGCGGCCATCAGTACTGGAAAACAGATTATATTGTCTGCACTCCAGCCGTCAGGCGCGCAAGGCAAATTCCAGGCACCTTAGATTGGTCTGACTGCAATATAGTCTTCCATGCTATCGAGTTTAAGGAGTCAAAGACACATGTATGTGATCACGTGAAATAACAATTCAGGGGGGCATCTACGCTTTATCCTAACCTTCTGAACCAACTGATTCCTTTCGCCTGATGCCATGCATTAAACTCAATCGCGGTAGTTCTTACACCCAACACTGTGCAATTCCTGCTTCCCCTGGGCATCCAGTACTAGAGCCGTCAACTTGCCTCCTCCAACACAGCCCGAATCCAAGCCCTTGGACCATCGCTCTATTTGCAAGCCCTGCTTGCTATCATGGCCGTAGATCACGATCTGAGGATTTGGGTGCAACTTCTTTTTCCCCCAGAAGTTCTTCCACAAATCAGTGAGGAAGCCCCCCGACTCCTGTCCCGTCGGGTCAATGTTACTTGTCTCAGTGCCAGAAGGATGGAATCCACGCATCGACTTCTTCCGGTACACGTGATGATTGTACCAGTTCCAAATATCGAACCACGGTTTCGACTGTTTCGAGGGTGCGCGCGTGGCGGATGGGACGTGAGTGCGCCGGTTGATGCTGCGCATGTTCAGGACGAAGTAGGGGTCCTGCTTCTCCAGAGCTACGCCAGGGACTAGACCTGCGTGGACGACGAGGATGTGCTCTTTGATGGGGGAATTGTGTTTCTTGGTTGATGATAGGGCCATGGGCAGGGATGGGACGTGGAGCATCAGAGGCATATCGCGGAGGTACTGGATGTGGTGTGGTTTGAGCTCGCGAAGGAGGGCGGCATCTTTGGCGTGCCCTTTGCTTGTGACTTGTACGCTGGTCGGTGAATTACCTGTGTCGAGGCTTCGTGCAACGTGAAGGATGCGGTCTTCGTGGTTACCTCGCACTGAGGTGGCTTTCAGACGGATCAATTCGTCCAAAACTCCCACATTATCTGGCCCTTTCGAGATGATGTCGCCGACCAGTATCAAGTGGTCCGTGTCTTCTCGGAAGTCCACTTTGTCCAGCAGTTTCCGTAACTCCTTCTTGCAACCATGAACGTCTCCCACAAACACTAGCCGCCTCTTGCCGTCCGGGTCCGAGTTCCCTCCTGGCAACAGCTCATGGTCGAGATCTTTGATCCGTATCAGGTCAGGGTCCAGGTCACCACCCTTTGCAATACCGTATGTGCCATTGCTTTGCGACACAAAGCCCTCCTGGTACGCCCACTCTTCGGCCATCCTGGGTTGCAAGTAGCGAGACCACAGGTAGTACATGGCCAATAGTGTGATGGCAGCATAGACAATCATCCTGCGAAATCGCCGAGTCGCGGCTAGGTCTCGCGTTATGCTAGGACAACTCGCAGCATTGTCGAGATCGCAGCAGTCGAGCTCTCGTTCCTCTGATATATCCTCCTCTTCGCAGCTAATCTTCTCGCTCTTCCACTGGTTGCTGACTTGGTCGATCAAAGGCTTGCTGGCGTGCAGTCTCGCCTGGTATTGTCGGAGCGTCTCGTGCTCATCGTTGTTTGTGCGCACCTTCGGTAGCGCGTCTCCACTTGTTGAGGTCAGCATGGCGCAGGTCTTGTGCGATGCGGGTTCCTTCCACGTGTCATCACACATGGGAAAGGATTCTTTCTTGCACGAGGCACAGAGGCATGGCAGCAGAAAGCTCGACCAGGCAACATTTTGCGTGGACGACGTTCCATGGATGATCGTTGGCGCCTTCCTTGCAGCGCCACGCGGCATCCTTGCTCATCGCGGGAAGAATCCGAGGCTTTTGTTCTTGTAACCCATGCAGGTGTGCTTCACTCCTCCCTATACGCGCTTGACATCGACATCACTATACACGTCGCGATGAGTACATATGTACTTACATGCATGGCATTAAGGGCTTGTGTGTAGCACGAGACTGCTCATAACTGGTGGTCTCCGAGCGTCGAAAGCACTCGAAGTGCAGACTACTCATGGAAGATGCACAGCTGCCATTGCACGGCATAGGACCATCTCAATAACATGACGTTACACAGCATCGCCAAGGGCCACGGCTGAGGATGGCCTTGCCATCTCTCGTCTCGTCCTAGAGTCAGGAGTGATCGACATCGACAATGGCCCATTTCATGGCACATGAACGACGAGACACTCAGCTTCAGCTCGCGCCAAATGCAGGCTCAGATAAATCTGCCATGGATCCGGAGCGGCTGAGGCGTGTGGCATGGAATATGCCGCTACAGGAGGTATCATCACGCTACCGTGAACGATTGCCGCAGTGGCTGTTGAACGAAGAGATTGATGTCAACTTCTTGCTGCCATATACCTTCCCGCTACACTCGCCACCGGCATATTCGGAATGAACATTACGGAAGTGTCCGGGGACCCGTCCGCTCCAACCTGGTGGGCAGCCATGGCTACATTTGCGGCTCTGTTCACGCCTTCGTGTGTTTTCATACTCTATGTCTTCCGAGTCGGTATCAGAGAGAAGATGGATGCAATACGCGTCTTCGTTGGGCCTCTGAACCTCATTTTCTGGGGCATCCATGATTCTCTGGAGGACTTCTGCAGATCGTTCAAGTAGTCGTGTGTGAGGAGGAGCACAGAAAGATCGCTCGTTGATTCAGCGGCAATTCCCGACAAAGGCACCGTATCCAATGTGGCCACCACACACGGTGCTTGTTTGCCCGTCACGACCCAGTGACGAATAACGCAGTATTCAAACGCTGGGTGTGATCGTCCGAGCAACCAGAGAGATATGACACGCATGCTCCTCTACCCCCGCAAACTTCTCTTGCGCCCCCCCCCCCAACCCACCAAACCAAAAAACCAAAAAATTGCAGCTCCGCCCATGAGGAAGCAAGATAGCAAGGCATACCGCCTGATGCCACCTCGAAGATGTCCAAGCCTGCTGCCCTACTGACACCCAGGTCCCACCATGCACTGTAGGAGCATTGGGCAAGAACATGCCCTACTTTCAGAACCCGTCAAACGGGGTCCCTAGCATAACGTAGTGATACATCGTTCTCGCCGGTGAAGAGTGTGCTTCAAAATGCAACATGCGTACCTTCAACGAACGGTTCATCTGATATCTGGGGTATCTGCACTCTCATCTCGCGCCACTACATAAATTCCATCGCCGTAGCCACGGCCTCTATGAGCACCCAAACACCTACGCTAAGATCAAAGACTTTACTCCATCCGGTCCCATTTCATTACATCCAAAACCACTTCCCTCTAGGGTTGCAATTACTCTTTGCGAGTTCGGACTCCTAGTCCATCTCGCCAAAGCACAGCATCCGTACTTCGCAATCTTCACTCCCGCTGGCAACACGACTGTCGCTCAGCCATGCACACGTCACAGGCCCTTGATGACCAGTAAAAGTGCGCTCGCATTTTCCAGTCCTCGGATCCCAGATCTTCATCATTCGATCCTCGCTGCCTGAGATGAGGCGGAGATGATCGGCCGCTAATGCCCAGATACCCTCGACATGGCCGAAGAAGGTCCGGAGACATGCTTGTGCGCGGGGCATGTGGGAGTTGGTCAGCGGGTCCGTAGGTATAACCTCGAAATCTGTGTCTGCCTGAGGCGAGCGCCCGCGACGCGGAGATGGACGGAAGTGGGTGTTCCATAGCCGGATTGTTGAGTCCAGGGCTCCAGTGAACATGTATCGAGGTGGCGCTGGCCGCTCACAGTCGTTGGGCCAGAATGGTTCAGACTTGAGCGCATGACCGTGAGCATTGTCTTGGTGGGATGCCGCAATGGTCACAGAGCTCACGCTACTATCGTCATCGTCCTTGTCAGGCGCCCTCCGCACATCATCCATCTCGAACTCGACCGGCATTGGCACGACCTGTTGAACCTGCCCAACATGGCCTTCGAACACTCTGATGCACTCCAACGTGTCGAGGTCCCATAGTCTGACCGTTAGATCGTCTGATGCGGAGAACAACGTCCGAGAAGGCTCGTCGATGCGAACGCAATTGACCCAGTCGGTGTGGCCACGAAGCAGGTACGTCGACTTTTTCTCGGAGTCCCAGATGCGGATCATCCTGTCTCGTGAGCCAGTAGCCGTGTATCTGGCAGTAAAGTGCAGAGAGATGATGCCGTCAGTGTGTGCATCGAACGTCCGCATCAGCTCGCCCGTCTTCCAGTTCCACAATTTCAGTGTAGAGTCAAGGCTGCCTGTCATCAACTTGTTCTTGTTGTCAAACTGCAGACACCTGATCCCGCTAGTGTGGCCAGTCAAGGTGCGTATACATTCTCCTGTACTGATGTCCCAGACCTTGACGGTGGTGTCGTAAGAGCCGGTTATAAGTGTGTTTTCATCAAACTGCAGACACATGACGCCGTTTGTGTGACCTTTGAAGACCTTGGTGCTACATCGTCCATATTTCCAGGCGGTGCCAACCTTGAACCTGTCCTTGTAGACGTCTTTCCAGGGCCGCTTGCGAGGAGCAAAGTATGCGTCGTTGCCTTGAACGCCGACAGTGGCATCTTGCGATGAGCTAGAACACTGCCTTTTCACCATCTCGGGTGACTGCGATCCCTCATGTGGTCGTTTCGTCCCAGCACTCGAGGTTGACTCGACTTGGGGTGGCAGAGGCAGACCGTCTTCTGTCAATGGTGTGATGTCCGGCGACCACTCATTCAACCCTCGGCCAGAAGCTCTCAGCTGAATCTGTCTCTTTTCAATTCTCAACCTCTTTCGCTCCAGCAGTGGTAGTCCCCATCCGCACTTCTCGCACTTCCTGTCGATATGCTGCTCACACATCTTGTGCCATACCACATCGTCGTCGGCCAGCTCCCGCCATCGCTGGCTGACTTGGGCGGCTTTGCACAGGGAAGTCGTGTCGAGGTAGCATAGAATCTTGAAGCCAAGCTCCGGGGGCAGTGCTGCGAGGAAGTCGATCTTGATGAGGTCGCGGATGTTGGCGGAGATGAAAGACAGCTGTGGGAAGCAGCATTGGGTGAGGATGCCTTGAAGCATCAGATTACGGTGCTTGGCGGGCGCGGCAGAGAAGAGGGACCAGACGTGAGAGATGGCCTGCTGGTCGGATTGGGATAGGGTGGCCAACTCATTCTGCAGCTGGTCCATGGATGGCTCGTTCGCCTGTCGACGGCACTTGAGGTCCGGTCGGTGTCGGTAGCAGAACTTGGTGTTGACCTTGGGCTGCTGGTGGTGGAGGCGAGGGTTGATGGGTTCGACGCCGCTGATGGGGTTGTACTGCATGGGGATGTGTTCGGAGAGGAAGGGAGCGACGGTCATGTCGGCATGTTTGGAGGTGGTGTGCATCATGCTGATGTTGTTCTCTTCGCCATCGCCCTCCCTGCGGTACTCGCTCCTTAGTGAGCCGTCGTGTTCGTGATTATGGCCGATGAGCTCGCTATGGACGTGCGCGCTGCCTAAAGCGCCGGAACGGAGGGACGGGGTGTGGGAGTGGTCGTGGTCCGCGGCAGGAGCTGGCTGCTGCTGATCAGTGAGGATGAATTATGAGTCTGGGACATGGTGTGACTGACCGCTCGATTCGACAATGATGCCTCGTCTGGGTGGTCCGGCATGTTAACGGAATGGCGTGCTCGCATGGCATTCGCAGACACCGTATTCGTCGTCGTGCCTCATCCAACGGCGGTGACGCTCATCAGAGCTCGGACACTCTATTGCCGCCCGCGCGTGTACGAAAGTCGTCCGCTGAGTCGACGGCGATGGACTCGGACAATAGTTGCTTGTTTCACCGCGCCCGTGTGTCCGATGATGAGTGACACGGTCCTGCCGTGGTATGATTGCGAGTTGGGGCGGGTTTCGTGCTGTGGCTTGGCCCCGGTTCCTGGGTGTACAGTACGGTACTGTACTGCGGTATGAGGAGAGATTCGCACGCCAGTCCGTGTCGCTATGAGGTGCTTCTCCTTCGATACAGGGAACGCCAGAACTTCGGCTGCAGCTCGCAACACGGCCCAGCGGTTGCGCGACCGAGCTAAGTGGCTGCTTCCCGAGAGTCTTTGTTGGAGATCGCCACGTTTGTGAAGATCACTAGCAAACGTAGTCGGATGCAATTATTATGGACGTCTGTAGTGCAGTACCGCGAGTGACTGCACATTTATTACCCACCAGAAGTCGTGCTACAATCTATCGTGCGTGCATCCTGACATAGGACCCCCCTCCGTGCCACGATTGCGCGGCCCGAACGCTGCCCGTTGTCCGGGGAAGTGCCTCCGCCCATCTTACCTCATCGTCCTTTCTTGGCCTGGTTGGTGCTTTCTCGCTGCTGGAGCCGTGAACTCTCTTCCATCACGCCATCACCGGCATGCACTTTCACGAGTCCGCCAACACCGCAGCACCCCGATCGTCAGGCACGCCGGCTGCAGATCCTCATCGCGCTGTGACGGGCTTGCCGAAAACTTCTGCGCAAACAAATACAATGCCATCATGAGCACTTCAGAGTCTTCCTTGTCCAGCTCACCCCCTCCGCCAGGCTCGCCTGAGGCAAGCTACGAGGGTCCGCCGAATCTAGAGCGCTTAGTGATCCATTTCGTGTCTGCCAAGAGATCTCTCAACTCCACCGGCTACGTCTTTCGTGCTAACGAGCTTGTTACGAGCTCGCGATCACTCATCGAGGAAATCGCTGTGCTGAACGCCAAGAATGCCTTTGCCAAACGTGGCCTGGACGAGCAGGTAGATACGCTTGACGCCATCCGGGATGCTATTGCTAGTGATAGCGATAGAGTATCTGACCAGTTCAACGCGACTGTTGCAGCCCTCGACAAGGCTCACCTGAGGCTGGAGAAAACACTGAAGACTTTACGAAAGACTGTCGTGCAAGCAAAACCAACCGGTCAGGGAGCAAGCCACGAGATAGCGTCTGATAGCGCTACCACTGACTCCCAACAAGACCAGGAGAAGACTCTTTTCGACTTCATTGATGAAGAGAACCATAATGACCTTCTCAGCTCATTGCGAGGCCTGATCGATTCTTATCATGCCGCTCGACTCGAGCTGGACGCAAACGTCCAGACTTTTGATGACTCCTTGAAGTCTATATCAGAACAGCTTACCGTCTCACCAGAAGCATCGGCTGGACCGAACAAGCCAACTATCTACGATGAGCCACCGGCCACTATCGAACAGCTCTTTCGTGGCATGGAAGATCATGCCACCGAGATGGCTTCGAGTCTACAGAACTTGGTGCAGCACTACGACCTTTGCGTGACCGCTCTCAAACATACTGAAGGCGGCGGCGAAGCTGCCAAACAAGCTGTCGACATGGCAGAGCTGGCTAAGGGCACCCTCGGCGCCGAAGAGAGTTTGTATGGCAAGACCGCAGCTGAACCCATTTCAGACGGAGAACGTGCCGAAATGCTCCGAATCATTGACAAGGACTCCTTTGAAGTCGAGGACGTGATGGCAGAGATTAGAGATCGTGCCAGCGAGATGGAAAGCCATTACCAGGAGCTGTCGAGGCATGTCAGCAACGGGCGTGTGCAAAATAAGACTTTGCGACATGTCCAGAAGTTGATGCATGAGATTCGTGCTGCGATCCCTGGCCACCTCCGCGCGACATCACATTTCCGTGAGTCCTGGACTGGTATCAATGGTGAGATCCTGGCCAAGACTCAGGAGCTGGCAGATCTCAGTATCTTTTACGAACAGTTCCTCTCTGGGTATAGTAAGCTGCTGAACGAAGTGGAAAGGCGGAAAGCGAGCGAGGCGCAAATGAAAAAGGTCGCAGAACGTGCCAGACGAGACTTGGAGAAGCTTTACGATGCTGATCGCGTAGCAAGGGAAGAGTTCATGGAAGAGGTGGGTGAAGTACTGCCAAGCGATCTTGGCGATTGGTACGGACTGGGGATTGAAGCTCCAAGATGGCATGTCAGTGCTGCTGTGTCTGGTGCTGAGCTACATGGAGGATCAAAGCAGGACTAGCAATGATTCCGACCTTACGATGGATAATGGCGCCTATCTGGTTTAGCGGTACTTCCAGATGAGCACATGCTCTTGCACACATGCAGTCTTCATAGCATGGTCCTGACCGCGGTCATGTTGATGTCAGGGAATATCCCGATTCGTGGTCGTGAGCAACGATGGAAGCCTGCGCGGCCAGCACCCGACTCAGATGCGTTGAATCGCTGTCATTGTATGTATTGACTACAGACAAGGCAGTCGCGGAATGCTTCATTACTGTTCTCGCAACTGCCTGGCAAACAACTGCTTCGGCCAGCTCCAACGTCATCAACCTCGTCTCGGTCCACCTCCTGCCGCTAGCCGATGATAAGCGCCGTTACTCTGCACTTCACTCGGTAACGTTTTTCTTGACATGCACCTCCCTTCCGTAAAACTGCTCTCAGAACACGCCATGGCCTCTTCACCTCGCCCTCCCGTCATCACCGTGAGCCTGCAAGATCTCCAAGATGGCAACGTCACCCTAGAAGCTCTGGAACAAGCGTTCGGCCCTGACTCCCTAGGCATCATCCTGGTGAAAGATTTGCCGGAACAGTTCGCTGCGCTGCGCAGAAGACTTTTGAGCTTGAGCAGTTACCTTGCGAACCTCCCTGCTGATGAGTTGGCGAAAGTCGAAAGGCCGGACGCGCGGTATAACGTAGGCTGGAGCCATGGGAAAGAGAAATTGGACTCCGGCTTGCCGGATTTGAATAAAGGGTCTTA
Source organism: Mycosphaerella arachidis (assembly GCA_001297265.1). Taxonomy (NCBI): domain Eukaryota; kingdom Fungi; phylum Ascomycota; class Dothideomycetes; order Mycosphaerellales; family Mycosphaerellaceae; genus Mycosphaerella; species Mycosphaerella arachidis. The sequence goes on from LIHB01000093.1 coordinate 62,938, forward strand.
CTATGTGCAGCCTATCCATGACCCGGAGCTGGAAGCGAAGGCGAGGAAACTGTATCCGGATCTACCGGATATGACGTTGAGCAATGTGTGGCCGGATGAGAAAGTGTTGCCCGGCTTTCAAAGTGTGTTTGAGGAACTCTGTACCTTGATTGTGGAAGTCGCAGCTCTGGTCGCGAGGAGCTGTGATAGATTTGGTGTGGCGAGGCTGGAGGGGTATAGGAGTGGCACGTTAGAGGAGATTGTCAAAAGCAGTATCAGTACGAAGGCGAGGTTGTTGCATTATTTCCCGCCACCGCCGATGCCTGCGAGGGTGGAGAGGAAGGATGAGAAGTTGGAGAAGAGTGATGACGATTGGTGTGGGACGCACGTTGATCTTGGAGCTCTTACGGGCTTAACATCGAACATGTTTGTCGACGAAGCACTCCATCCACCCAAAGTGCACCCAGACGGTTCAGCTCCGGAGCTGTCTGAACTAGACTCTCATCCAGACCCTAAGGCGGGACTCTGGATCAAAGATCGGAGCGGAAGGACTACGCAAGTTAACATCCCGCGCGACTGCTTGGCTTTCCAGACTGGACAGGCCTTGGAGAAAATCACGAGAGGGAGCTTCAGGGCTGTGCCGCACTTCGTAAGAGGTGGAGCGCCTGAGATGGATCGGAATGGAAGTATTGCGAGGAACACTCTGGCTGTTTTTACGCAGCCGAATCTTTGGGAGGTTGTTGATGAGGAGGTGGGGTTGGATTTTGCGGGATTGGCGAGGAGGATGTTTGAGAAGACGTATTGAGGTGAGTGAGAAGCAGGGAGCGAACGAGATTATGGAGTGAGTCAGACTGTCCTCAGAGTGGTGTATTTGGTCATCTCCAGAGTCGGGACTCCTACTACGTCAACAACCTTACACTACACGTGTCGAAGATGCCGAACACCACGAACACTATGAGTACGCACGCTGAGCCGCAACTGTCACCTCGCCGAGAACACAGCTTTCTAGTCTTGACAGCTGAGCCTACAATCAGACGAGCTTCACCATACCAGCAAGAACGACCAGCAAATTACATGGCGACTACAAAAGCCGCCAGAGGCTTTTGGCTCTCGCCTCTTCAGAACAGCCGCTTTCTTGGTTTAACAGAGAAGTCAAGACGAAGAAAGGTCGGTTTCTTAGATCTACCAGCTGAGCTCAGGAATCAGATGTACGAGTTGGTCTTGACACCCGCCCTCAAGAAGTCTTTGTATTTCTACCGCTTGGTGCTACTCCTGGACTCAAGACCTCCCGAGAGATCCCTAATATCAGTGTTTCGAGCCGTGTATCAGGAAGCTCGCTCGCTATACAGGCAGTCTTGCTGTGCGGGTACTGGTCGACAACCCACTTCTGCATCCAAACACGAAGGTCTGACCTCGATAAAATACACTCCGACCAAGAAAACGACGAGAGCTTTAGTCACATCAGGTATTTCGTGACTCTGGGTAAAGCTTGCGGTTGTGATTTACTAGGATCAATTCGAGATGCTAGCGAACGACAAAGGGATCGGCTGGGTGTACGAGGACTACGACAAGCAGCTGAAATTTGGATTTGTGGATGGTCTTGATTATCGCGACTTCAATTGGGGGCATAGGGGAACTCTTGATTGTCATGATGCTGAAGTTGAGAGACTGCTGGAATTTGGCCTGGATGATGGTTGGTTTGGTGCTCCGCTTAGGGAACAACTTCTTACGATCCATGAGCCATTTGGCTGTTTTCGAGGCCGTGCTGACGAGCAGTAATGACGGCGACATGAGGAGCCAAGGAATTGAATCTATAAGCGGAGGAGAGTGAAACGGAGCGCCATATAGAGCGTCGTATGCCAAGAGCTGTCTCAATTTGGCAGGTGACGTTGATTGTTGAGCTTCGGAGTCATAGTGCAGAGTTCTTGCTACAAAGCTGAGGTATGGTACTCGACCACTTATTAGCCGCAGCGGTGTCGAAATGCATGCATTCGGTGACGGCTGCGAAGAAACATAGGGAGAAAGGCAAACGAGCAAAACGTGCTTCCTTCGAGCCACAATACAAAAATGCCGCGCATCAGGCACGACTTCCTCTCCTCTTCAATATACTCGCTATCACGAAAGCTCCTTCCTACGTGACACAAGACATGATCGATCAAGTTCGACTGGCTACTGCTCACATCGCTTCAATGTCCCTGGACAATGTCAAGGCCTTAAGGACGTCGATTCATCATGCTTCGTTCCTTGGCATTCCTACTGAGTTACGGCTCGTCATCTACGACCTGGCAATCACGCCAAGCCTTGTAGAGCACATGGTGTATTCAGGCAAGCGCATCAACATCGCAGATTCGCGTCCACCAAACAAGAGTCTGCTCCTGGCGTGTCGACAGACCTTCCATGAGGCCAGAAAGGTGTACCAGCAGAAGTATCGCAACTACTGGAGCTCGCACGAGTTCTGCTTACGCAACAGAGCGGAGGATCTGAAGACTGTTCTCACTTACGACGACAAATCTCTGGATAGCATCACTTTTCTGGAGATTGTGGAATGGTACCTGTGTGAAGAATCGATGGAGATGAACATGATCAAGCAGCGGCGTGGCTGGTATTGGTACTGCCCCACTCAGGGAGGTAGCGAATGTGTCTTCGGCTATATTGAGAAGGACAGTGATGGCACATATGTGTGGAACAATTTAGAAAGGCACGACGCAGAGCAGCCGGACCGCGCGGAGATTGCTGATCTCCAGGAGCATGGTTTGCCGCAGCAGAGGGATGTTACCATGAGGATTCACCTCGAGGCATTGAGGATATCGCAAGAGATGTTCTGTCCCGAGACGTTACTGCCGAAGAAGTCGCAACGAATGCTCGAAGATGAGGGAGAGGAAGAAGAAGAACGTCGACACCAAGAGGACGAGGAACCAGATGAGGCAGAGAGAATAGGGGATATGCCCGGTCCTATCATAAGCCGCTGGTGACGAGAAGAGTTTTGCACGACCAGGGTATCGGACCTTCACTGCAGGATAGTCGGCTCACCAACAACAAGTCCATCCATTCCTCAACCCACTCTCCTCGCGGCTGGCACATGGACTTCAATCTCCAGCGGGCGATTCAGCGCTCTCAGAACCCCGAGTTGTATCAAGCTGCGGCCCAAGTGTGAGAGACCTTCACGACCCCAGGCGCAGCCCCAGCATCATTCTGTCACAAGCTCTTGGCCTGATCGGGAGGACTCTATGGAATCGTTGGCAACGGTGCGCTCGACGAAGATGTCGCCGACTATTTTCCGGCGGGTCTGGAGGCCTTCGGCGGAAAGGGCCCATTCGAGTGGTTAGATGCTGGTGCTGGGCTGGGATAACATGGTGAAGGTGGTGTAGTGCGGAAGTCATGCAGATTAATCACCTGTCAATGACTACTGTACTAGTGCTTTAGGCTGGCGTCAGAACTCTCGCGTCGCTCGCAGCGACCATAGAATGGTTCATGACTCCGTCCGTAGTAGCGATCTCGCTGCTTCGACTGGTCCGTGGTCTCTTGTTTGCTCATTGCAGCGAGTTATGGCATCCTTTGCCACGTCGTTGACGAGCAGCTGTCATTCACGGCCGATCTTCTTCCTCCTCGAGTTGACGGCCCATTTGAAAGTCCATTACGCCCAGGCCGATGAAGGCTATAGCACTTTCATTGGTTGGACTGTCTGTGATGGTGGTGGAGACAACTTAGAGCTGTCAGATCGTGTAGGAGAACACAAATGTCATGAACTGCGAGATGGACAAGACCGTGAATGTTGAGTGCTTGAGATTATTGTGAAGATAGAACGATCACTTCGTATCAACCTATGTTATGACTTCCGAAGTCGCCGGGTAACTGTATATGCTTCTTTCCACGCCCAGTGCTGACCAAAGGTGGAATCCATCGCACTCCCTCTCCGATCGAATGGTATCATCGGAGAGATTAGGCGCGTTTCTCTTGATCTTGAAAAACTCATTTGCGATGCCTATCCGATCGCCTAAACTTGATTGGAAGGATAATGCACCTGATTTAGAGATCCAAAGTCCTCATTAATCGTCCGGATACTCGTGTATTTTGTGATCAGACCAACTGTGCCGGTCTTCTCGTTCGTGCCACTGTCTCTGCTACCGCCAGACGGTTGCTGGACCACGACTGATCCGGTTCACTTCGAGTTGAGGTACATGTTGCCAGCAGCATGGTTCAGAATGTACCCTTAGCGAACATGCTGCCAATCGGCGCATAGCGAGAAGATTGGTGACGAGCTCCAGTGCCTGTTCATACTCTGCGTCTCTAACACGTAGACACTGAATAGATGCCCGAATGGTTCTCGCCGCGTGATGGGGTGGTTGGGTCTCGTGGTCTGGTAGATTTTGGGATGCACGAAGTAGACTTGTCGGCTTTGCCTCGCCCTACGAGCTCCAGCTCTTTGTCCGACTTTGCAGATTCTATGACTAGATTGAGCTTGCCAAGCGTATGCTCGTGAATGACAGCGTGGAGAAAGTTGTCGTACCGTACAGTTGGGCCGATCTTCATCTTCGCTGTTTCCTCTTGTACATGTCTCTTGAACTCTGGCCACCCGGACTCCGCAACATAGACGCGAGACGTAGATGAGCACTTCTGACCCTGATACTCGAAAGCATCGCGCAGCGTGTTGAAGGAGGCGCTTCGAATATCTGTTGATTGGTGCACAGCGTGAAAGGTGTTTCCGCCAGTCTCCCCAACCACACGAGAGAATTGGTTGTAGCGCTCTGCTGCAGTGCCTTTTCCGATCTCGCCCTGGAGCTCCTTACAGGTTGCTGCAGATCCAATAAAAGGCAAGCCAGCAAATTCAGGTCGACTCATGACAGTGTCAGTGATGAGCTCACTTGATGCGCGCGCGGAGTGTGTCCTGATTGTGTGAGATCTACGAAGGAAGAAAGACCGCTATATAACTAGCTTGCGGCGGATTGCTCCTATAGGGTGCATTATATTAAGAATAACTTCTGCAGGGTTATTTTAGCAAAATTACTCCTATAACAGGATCTGTAGTAGCAATATTACTGCTATAGGGTGTAATATTACTAATATAAGGTAGACATTTGGTATAATTTAGTAGGAAAGTAGATAGGTAGTATAGGTACAAAAAGTAAATTCTTATAGATAGTAAACATGTTATAACATAATATATATTACTCTAGAGATCGGCTCTTCCTAGTACTTAACCTTTGTTTTGTCTACATAAATAGCTTAGATATATATTTGTGTTTTCCTACTAGGTTAGTTTAGATATAACAAGATTACTTACCTTAAAAATTAGATAACCTATAGTTTTACGAGTATTACACTATAGCAGTAATATGTTACCATTTAGGAGTAACATTTTTACATATAATCACCCTATAAAAGGAGGCTTTTATATAATAGTCCTATAAGGGTAATTCTTGACAATATGCATTCTCTCCGGAGTAGTTCACCGAACTACCTTGTGCACGGGCACGGACCTACGACCTATTCACTTCAAGAGATGAATTGTACCATGTGCCTTGGCAGGCCAGCTTCCAGCATGATCTGATTCAAATTCCAGATTGCAAGTAGAGCAGAATCCCAAGGCTTTCAAATGACGATATCGCCGAGAAGTGCCGCAGGAGCAACGAGTCTTGCGCCCAGTGCAGTAAAATTGAATGGCGAGATGGAGTAGATGGACCCCTCTAGAGGTCAAGACTCGAGCTTTTTCCAGCTTTATTGACGTGTTGCCTGGAGAAGTCGACGATTCCAGTAGAGGAGTTGATTTCTGCCTGCACATGGTCTTGCCTGCCAAATAGAAGGGTGTTAGCTATGCTCGATCAGCACGTAGCAGTGTCTGAGAAGGTGGTATAGACATGAAGCGAGTCCCTTCCTGTAACACATGTCTCGAATATTCCGCTGCTTTCTAGGCGACCGCTCACTGCCTTTTCGTCCTTCAGTACGTACCTTGTCCGGGAATCCTTGGCGCCTGAGCTCATACCGGTAAGTGCCAGTGATCAGCTCACAGGCGCGCAAGAATATGGCTGCTCGATCCTCGAATGGCATTGTCTCCCGCGCTGGTTTTGCAGCTTAAGCAGCATTAATGCATTGATTGACTTGGTCTTCAGTAGCCGAGGAGTAGTGAGCCACTGCAGCGGCAGGATCTGACGATTTGGCTGAGTTGCATCGAAAGACAGATTCAGCTGAGCATTTGGTTTGGAACAGAAAACATAATCACGATGATATCTTACTTTCGCTTCTGATGACCTCTTCACGCAAATCAACCGATAAGAGGTCCAAGGGGCGATGATGGTCCAGCGATCCATTGTTGACCGATAGAGAGTCTGCTCAGCATCACCCATATGCTAATGTAGCCGTCTTCGAAGCATTGCATAGCTGGTGTAGCGCATCAAGAAACTGCCACGACGGTTCGTCCCTTGTCTTCAAAATTTCAGCAATCGTCCTGCCACAGGTGTCAGTCACAGGGAAGAGCATGCAGAAAAGGTTCGACTGGCTTCAACGCGAGCAGTTCGCTTTGCTCAAGACAGTCCGATCTCTTCATGTTGCCTTCGAGCCACTGCTACATCTGTGCTGTTGAGACATCAGTCTTGGGATCTGCCTCGGCCATGTCATCGATTATGATCTCGCGAGCATGGTTCAGAATGACGCCGGAGTGCCCTAATTTCTTGACAGACCTGGACCTGCGGATGATCTCATCTGTACATTCGCCGGCACAATAGTGGTTGTACAGAACTATTCGCAGCGCTCTGTTGAGTAGCCACTTACGATCAGGGTCCATGACTGGCGAACGTGAGACACATGACCCTCAGAAGACCAGCCGACTCAGGACCAGGCTCAATCAGATACACAGCTTCGTCGTGATGTCGATGCTGAGGCATCAACAGAGAACGCTTGAGGGCGACCGACTTGGCCAAAAATTCTAACATATCACGTAACCTTCCTTCTGGCGAGATCAATGCTACAGATCTTGCGAGCAATGTGCATTTACCGCACGATCCGCGGATAGCTCAAATATTTCCTATGTATTCGATGGCACGGGGCGGCCCCGTTGTCTGGGGCCAACGTCTAGTCGCGGCTTCTGTCGTCAAGCATCAACGTTACTCGAAAGACACCCTCCTTTTCATCGGACGGCACTACCGCGCCATTGAACCTGGGTGGCACAGCCCTGCGTTCGCACTGGCAGGCGAAGGCCGCGCCTGATCAGCACGACCTCAGACGGCTCCCGGCTGAGGACTATGCCCTCTACCTGTATAGCACTGTCAAGCTCCCTTTTGGTGACCTTTTTGGTATCGTAGACGAAGCATACTTCATGATGCACTCCGACAGCTTGCAGCCAAATCCGCCGCAGACCGTACAGGCACAGAGACTCTGGTTCGTGCAGTAAGTCGTCATCTTGCATACGGCAAGGCCTTCTTCCCGAGACCGTGTCACGCTGGGACGACCGTGGCAGGTACAGACTATGCGTCGCGAGCAATTTCGTTACTTCCTAATTTGACACAATTGTATGATGACGGTCTCCACGCTTTCGAGTTACTTGCACGATGCTCGTTGTGCTTTCAATCGATCGACATGCGCGCCACGGCTTACCAAATGGTGAGTTACTTGTATAATCATGATTATCTTCAGCATAGTATGGCTCGCGCTAATCCTGACATGCAGATCGATCAAAAGTGCGGCTTTGTCACCTAGAAGGCAAGCATACAGCTGGAAACCTTTGACAAGGTCTCGAATACAAACTTCGTAGACGCTGTAACACGACTAGGAAGGTTGTGCATGCCCTGGAACAGGAGCTCTCACCCTGGTGGGAGACCTGCCGACGACTCCAGAGTGCTGTGTCACCAATTCACTACCGACAGAGCGCTCCTCATCGATGTCAGCAAAAGCATTGGGCCTTCGGGTCTGGCTCTCGCGACTAATTGCGAAGGTCTCAAGTGGTCACTCAGTCGATCACGTGCAAGAGTACAGTGATGCTGATCCAATCCAACAGCACTACATGGTCTGGCTGAGGGTCTCGGTAACATGTACGTGCGTACTACCACTTCAGTCCTCCATCAACTCGCCGAGGCCTCGAAGGAGACGGAGGCAGTCGTAACGAGCCTCAACGAATCGACACAAGGCGAGCTACCTTACATGTTCAGGGACATCGCATTGTCGTATCATGATGTAAGAAGTCGAGTAATGGTGCGCATGTGATGGTCAATCGAAGCCGACTACCAGTATAGTGAATCGTGCTTGCAACTCGTCTGCCCGTCATTTGGCTGCTCATACTGAACATTCCGCCAACAAATCTCGCTCCTCATGAGCTGCCAGAGCCGATCGCAGGTTGACTTCAGGCTGCTGCTCAGTCAGCCTCTACGAACTTGCTCATGCTCAAGCATCTGGCCGAACATGATGGCTTGGAGACTTTTTGGCCATTCAAGCTGGAACATGCCTTCTCGTCTGCTTTATTGGTATGCATCCATCCTGCAGGCCATTCTTCCTACCTACGTTCCGGACTCAAGCTGGCGCCAGCATATCCGCCTACTATCGGACACCATATTCAAAGGAAAGACCGCGGTTGCTGAAGTTCGGAAGTCGGACTTCGATGGGCTCAACATCCTCCTTGATCCCTGAGTGGTCGACATTCCCCCTTGATGGGGCTTGAGGTTACAGAATCTGGCCATAACCAAGATGTGCCTGGCCACTTTACATAAAACGCGTCAAATAACGACGTCGAGCGCCTTCGTCATGCAAACCTTGAAACAGGTTCTGATATACCTGGACTGGATAGCGCCGGCATGCCTTGGTACATGCTAGAAAATCCTTTCGCCATTGATCCAGGCATGATGCTCGGCTTGGCAGCACAATTCGACCTTCCATCGTCATTCTTCTTCGTGCCGCAGCCAAAGTCAACTTTCAAAAGAAGCGAAGGAATGCACTCACCCACGATTAAAGTCCTCATCGTCCACTTCTGTTCGCACTATCGAATGCTTTCGCGACTAGGGCTATGTTGTCGGCCCACAGACCACTGATGCTGATCCGCCCGTTTCCAGGCAGGAACACGTTGTGTTTCGCGATCAACGTCGAAGCTTGATTCGCGGTCAGACCAGTATAAGAGAATGAGCCGGTCTCCTTCAGAATATGCGACACCCTTGAGCGTCCCCTGATCTAGGCGAAGGTACTCCTGAATGCTGGAACACACCATGAAGCTCTTCCCTCAGTTGTCGAAACCTTCTGCTTGCGATATCCAGTTCGAATTTTCACTGATTCTCCAAGTGTGGCTCGGACAAGATGATGTTCACAAGCTCTCCGCCGGCATACCAGCACGTTCGCGGCAACGTCTGATGCGGCACATGGGTTGCGGAAAAGTCCACACGCTCGGAGCCGAGGCCCACGTTCTTGGAGAAGGACTGAGCTCACAGTATATCGACGCCTCGATCAAGGGATATGTCGGATTGCGAAGGCATCATCGTCTCATGATGCGCCAAGCCCTTGGTATGCTGTATCAAAGAAGGCGAAATGATGCTCTCGCAACATTACCTCCGCGATTTGAGCCCATTCTACTCTGCTGTAGTACCGACCAGTCGCATTATGGTAGATGCCTTGGCAGACGAAGATGCTCTGATCTGGCGCTGAATCAATAGCGGACAAGACATAGTCAGTGTCGATTGCTAGGTCGAGATACGGATACGTCTCCGCGGCGTTTTGGAAGCCGGCACGTCCCCAAGGAGGCTCATAGTTTTTCCAGATCGGCGCACTGATAAAGTCGCACATCTCTAACATAATGATCTATCGGGTCGGCCAATTCCTTCTTAAGAACACTACTCCGATTGGGGAAGCTTCGGTCCCGGCCACTGTCTCACCAAACATTACCCTTGGGGTGCCTTCTTTGAAAGTCCCGATAGAACTACCGGTAGTGGGCCGGTAGACATGACTGAGTCGCCTTGCAGCAAGAATCCGCTTGGCCCTCTGGAGAACGGGGAACTCGTAGCAGGCTTCAGTCTCATCACGGAGGACTCCTGCGCCTACTGTAGGACAAAGTATGTTAAGGCAATCTATTCGAATACCGCTGGTAGGATATCCGGCATCGTAGGTGCATTCTGGCCTGACGACGATTGGATGCACCCCTGTCTTGTTCTACTAGCTACCTACAATCCTTTCGGACCGACACAGAGCGAGAGGGGCTTGCATATGACGGGTGTGGCGAAGCATGAATTCATATACGAGGGCCCGCAGGATCGAGAGGAATTGAATCCAAACGGCCAGCCAGCTGAACCATGAAAACATTCACCCTCATCTTCGCCGCAGTCAGCGCAAGCACCGCTTACGCCGCCGCTATAGCGTCGCGCAGCACGTTACCACCCTTCTTCCTGCTGGCCGGGGACTCTACAACCGCAAAAGGCAGCGGCTGGGGAGACGGGTTCCTCAATAAAACCCTACGAAGTCCAGCATCCGGCATCAACTACGGCCACAGCGGTGCCACGACCGTGAGCTTCAGGGCTGGAGGCGATTGGGAAACTGTCCTAGAGCAAGCAAATAAGCACAAGAAGAACTATGAAGTTTTCGTCACGATCCAGGTAAGCTGGCCGGCTAGTCCAGTCGCACGAGCTCAGGTTAGAGGCTGACGTGATTCACGCAAGTTCGGCCACAACGACCAGAAAGCCGCAGCAAACATCAGCCTCTCTCAGTTCGCTACAAATCTCGCAACCTTCGTCGACGACGTCAGCTCAGTCGGCGCAGAGCCCATTCTCGTAACACCCTTGACTCGCCGTACTTTCTCAGGCGATCCTCCACGCGTGATCGAGAATCTTGCCAACGAGCGTAATGCCACCATCTCCGTTGCTAAGGAGCGTGGATCCAAGTGGATTGATTTGAATAAGGCGAGTACAGATTATGTCAATGCGATTGGTCCAGATGCGAGCCATGCGTACAATCTTGCTTCGGACGATAATACGCATTTGAATTCTTGGGGGAGTGTGGTATTTGGGAGAATGGTTAGTGATTTGTTGGTTGAGAAGTATGGGAATGTGTTTGAAGAGTGGACGGTTAAGAACGAGACGCTGAGTAAGGCGATTGAGAGCGGGAAGCCGGCGTGATCGAAGATCTTGTCACGGGGGTGCGGTGTTCAAGTCTTGGATTAGTGGGCTTCGTGTGGGCGCGAGCCAAGGTCGAATTCATATCATTTTGATGAGATGATGTTGTTTACAGCAGACACTACTAGAGTTGCGAAAGACACGAACACTCTTGGGCTTAGCCCAAGACGCCAAGGTGACATCAGCTGAAGCTATTCCATCAACCTTAGTAGCACTAAATGCCATTCTATCGTTCTTTCGGGATATTGCACATTATTCTGAGCTGACAGGCTAAATCTCCAACATCATCTCCGAAAGAATGCCGCAGATATGAGCCAGCGACGTCGCCTCGAATGCTACTGTCGACTGATTATCGGTCGTCCATCGCTTCTGAACAACGGTCTTGCAATAACTCAGGACACAAGCATGCGATCTCTACTTCAGATCGGTCTCCACATTGCAGACTGGACAGGATTGACCTCTCTGCAGCTTTGGCAGGTCGTTCCACCACTCGCCCACGGGAACCTCAAGAACCGCAATAAGCTCATCAAAGCCAATATCAATGACCTCTTCCTTGCTCTGATCAAACATGCTGTCGTCAGCAGTCGCGTCTTTGATGAAGCAACGTAATCTACATAGCATGTGGTGTGCTCCCAAGTCATAGAGCCAGGGCATGTGGTCCTTGACGATCTCTACCGCAACAATCGTCAGTAGGGCAGCCGCTACGACGACGTCTCGCTCCTCGTGCGGCCTATGACCCTGCCAGGCAACACCGCGAAGGTAGATCTTGCATGGTCCGATGGTCTCGAAGATCCAGCGTGCAAGACAATCGATCTTGCAGCTATCGAAGGTGAAGGTGTTGACGGAGCAGAAGATTGAGAATGCTCCTCTGCTGACTTGCGACTTCTTAGACTTTCAGGTGGCATATGCTATCCCAGGATAAAGTACCTGCTTGCCGACGCCAAGGAACATGGCATCGGTGTTGGCCGCGCTGACTTCTGGGGGCCGAAGACTCGGGGACCTGTGCCGATGTATGTCTCATCGTAGGGAGCGATGTGACCCGCGGTCATCGAGAATATTTCGTGAGCTACTTCACGGGACATGACGCGCCGGGGCCTGAAGTTCTCGTCGCCTTTGGGAAGTTTGAGGCGTGGTTGATAACTTTGCGCTCTCTCAGTCGCGTCCAAGCGAGGATTCGGATGTAACATACTCGAGGATGTCGGCTGATAGCTCGTATATCTTGTTACGCAACTCGGCGCAGAGAATGAGAAAGCGGAATGGCTTGTTACCACAATCAGGTATGCTGGGTGGGTCGTCGGTGGAAGTGTTTAGAGACATTTGGCTGTGGTCGTCAATGTGGGGATGTCGAAGGGTGAGGGAGCATGTGGTTGGAAAGAAGCGATTGCGCCTTTCGAGGTAAGTGTGAACGAGAATATGCGTTGGTAAATTCGAGAATCGAGCGAAGAACGAACCACAAGGTCGAAATCGCGGACCTCGCTAGCAGGAACTTCTTGCTTCTAGCACTGTTCACTCGAATATTCAGCAGGTCCACGCCGGAAGTGTCGAGTATGGAACCTTACACCTGCTTCAACAACCAGAGCCTCAAGCTTTCGGCCTTGTAGCATTCATCTAACGGCGTATATGATGTGAATTTTGAATATCTCCCTTGACTTTGTATCGTTCGAGATGACCCACGTGCCAAGATATCACCCTTAGATTAGGTACGATTTCTTCTGACTACAGCAAGGGAGCATGTGTAGTATTGGGAGGTCGCAGCTCGTCTTCATGCTCTTGCTACTGCCTCGAGCCCTCATGCCTCAACGGCTCCGCGATATCTCACCTTGATCTAGAGTGACAGACCTCTACGATAGTATTATTAGTGCTTCCCGCTTGCGTGCGAAACTTACGTGCAGGGTCGCAGTAGAACATAAGAGTCGGACTGATCGCCGAAAGCTTGGCGCGTGTGATTGTGTGGAGCGTAGCATAAAGTGCCTTGCGCTTGCATCAACCCGTGCGTAAGTGTTCCAGGCATCTGATTCTGTTGCTTGCTCAAGAAACTAGGCAGTATGTTGCAAAAGTACTCTCCTGCCTGCCCATGTTCGTGGCTGTTGTGTGATGCCTCGAGCAGAGGCCTCATAGTACCCGTTGTTATTATCCTCGGCTTCCATAGCGAAGATGCGATGCAAGGGCAGTGAATTGACTGATCGCATTTTATCGCAAATGGCTGCTCATCTGTGTCTCTCAATAGTTCTTCCGTGATTCCATTGAGCATTTCGCGGGGCTGAGGAGGGCATCGAGTCAACGTAGGCGAGTCAACGTAGACGAGTCAACGTAGACGATTGGTCTGACCCGAAAGCTGCCAATTGGCTCGATTCATGTGTCGAAAAGTGGGATGATGGACCCCCGTGGTGAGCGCATCGTTGGGTAGGGAGGATGCATTTGTGTCTCCTGAGAGGGTGCAATTTTTGCTACGGCTTCGTTGGGTCATGTTCGTGACTGCACTGAAATTAGTGCACTCAGCTCATCACTCATGACTTCATGTACTTGCATCTTTGACTGAATCGCTGTCTGCCTCGCTGCTCCTGTGCTTCTCCTGTGCTGCGGAGCACTATCGTACATTGCCCTGTCTGCGAGAGCACCTGAGGCTGATACCATGCCATCCTCAAGCTCATCTTTGCCAACAAGTGTCTGGGAGGACAACGCCGGATATTGGTCCGACTTCGTCGCTCCGTCCTCCGTACCTGTAAACCTGGGCGGCACAGGAACAGCCGCGCAAGCCGCGCAAGCCTTGGGAACAATGCGCATCGAGTCTTCGAGAACTTGCCCAATTCGTAAGCCTTCGTGGAATGCATGTGGTCGTGGAAATCGTTGTATGTCTGGGTATCAGCTTCTGTCGGGCTGGTGTTCAAAGAAGACAACCATTGAATGCTCCCGGCTCAATGCCTTTTCGTGTTCGGGTCAGGCTCCATGTTAGTCGGAGCGGCGTCCGAAGATGTGCTTCCATGGGCTCAGTAGATTCAGCTTCATCCTCCACAGTACTGAGGACCTCGTCGGCGTGACATACATTCAAGGGACGAAGACGATGTCAAAGTGCGACTGCTGAGGATGTTGGTGATCCCCAAAGGCGCAGTGCCTTTTTTGCACCTGCCTGCACGGCGTCTTGACGCTGGTGGTTCAGATAGACATCAACTGGGCATTCCCAATGCCACGAGGGGCTCAACGAGGGTTCCGAGATCGTCTTGGAGGCTTGTGCCGTAGTTGAATCGCGGTTCGTTGCAGCCCATTGATACGTGCACGCTACAGGTAAAGCTGCCATACTGGAGCGAGCAATGCCCGAGCCGAAAACCTTTGATCTGCTAGAAATGGGATCGATCGGTGGAGCCCTTCATATTCGAGAGTGTTTATGAAGGCATAGATTATACTATCAGGCACGGTACGAGATATTAACTTTTGGCATGATCTTTCATGCACTTTGACCTCTTCTCCACATGTGATCGCGGCTCGGAGTCGGTCACCACTCCGATCTCGATGCAGCGGGGAAACCTGCCTGATCTATCATCACGAAGCATCGATAAGACGATGGAAGACAGGTCCGGGTGCGTTGTTGTAAACGTTGGCGGGAAGCACCGCAGACACTGCTGGAGGGCGAACAGGGGTCGAACTTCACATGCCCTTCGGCGAGGCCTACGCTTCAGCCCGGCTCACTCTTCCGACCCGACGTCGAAACGTGCTACAGCAAAGTCCCCATTGGGAGTGTGCATGGTGCTCGAGGTTCGAGCCCGCCGACTAGCTGTAAGTGCCAGGATTCCGTGTGGGCCGATCTGTCGCCTGGCTGCGTATCTGCGGCGGGATGTCTTGCAAATCGCCTCTTTCGACACAAATCTACAAAATCTTATGGAGCGATACCACATGCGACCTTCACCTTTAGTCGCCGCTACCATCGCGCTGACTGATTCGCTGCCCTTCGGGATCTTGCCAGGATGGTCGGTCCGCACGGACACGCGATGCCACAGCGCTCCGCATGAAGACAGCACTCACAGCAGTCACTGCAGCACCAAAAGACACAGTAGCACTTGGGCATTAGGCTTCAGGGATATATGCGCTAGTGCCCGGCAGCATAAAGTGATTGAGAGTCTGCAGGTGAATGCTTCACGTGAGTACAATGCTATTGCGTCCATGACCTCCAGCGTGACCCAAGTCGAGGCCTCCCCGAACTTCACCTGATCTTGAGACTCCCTCTCCTGTTTGGCATCCTCTACTACGAGCGCGACACCGAGGCAGCAGTGGCAAAAACTCGCCCAACCTCACCTTTGACGCATCCTGCCTCAGCCCCTTCTGGCTGCACACAATGCCCGCTGCGCCGGAACCCAATTCATCTGCCTCACTCGGCGCAGCTTCCGGTAGGCGTGCCAGCTCTCGCGGTCACAAGGTGATTCTCCCGAGTCTCGCGATGACTGCGGGTGAGCACATTACTGACGTTCTGCCAGGCATCAGGTTCGCGTACCCCTGACAGCCCCGAAGAAGGCGAGTCGTCTTCCCAGAGCAGGAAAGTCACAGACGTCGCATGCTGGCCATGCCGCAGACGAAAGGGCAAAGTGAGCTTCGCTGCGCCAACAGCTGCACTCGAGTCTTGCTGATGCTGGAGCAGTGTACTGGTGAGCGGCCAACGTGTCAGTCGTGCGCACGGCGCGGTGTCGAGTGTGCCTACGAGTACGACGAAGGATTAACTCGAGTCGGATCGCTTCGAATGCGACTTACAGAAGCATCAACACGAGCCGAGAACCTCGAATTCCTCTTCGAGCAGATGAGAACGCGACCAGACAACGAAGCAGCCATGCTGTTGGCCATTATCCGCCTAGGCGGTGACCTGGATGCAATCGTCACTCGACTAAAGTCTGATGACGATCTCTCTTGGACCTCTACAATTGATCCCAACGCACCGGATCTCTCAGGCCTGAAGCCGACATAAGACCTCAGATCGACACGGCGCACAAGTGTCGAGACTGTCTACCAAAAGGACGGCAGACATAATCGGCGGGAGCTGAGCACTCCATGCCACACAAGCACTCTGTCCACTTGACCAGACCGGCGATGGACGGCCAAAAATCATTCGCTTCCAGCAGCTGTGCAATCGCGAGGTCTGCAATTCGGGGGCACTTCCGTCAAGGCACAATTCACGGTCAGCCCCGCTTATCGCGGTATACATGGGGTGGCTACCGACGGCAACAAGAGATGACGACCACACAACATTCATTCGTCCCTCGACATCAGCTGTCAGGTCGTGAAAAAGGAACCAGAAGTATATCGAGCGAGGCTCAACGACCTATAGGCTGCTCTTTCCCTTTTCGGCGACTTTTGGCAAATGTGGGGCGACATCTTAGATCGTGATTCGACGGGAGGCCATGACATCCGTGCGACATCCCGTGGCTGCCAAGCACACCAAGTCTTTTCGACATAGCGCTTCTTTTCGACGACAAGAAGTAGGAGAACCACCGACCGAGGATTACTTTCCCTATGGCTGAAGACGGGATTTTCGGAGCGGCTCGGAGTCGACTCCGAGTTCTCCCTCCTTTGGGGAAGTAGTGAGGCCTAACAGTGTATGTAGCCTGACAGCAACGAGAAGAGTCGGCAGTACAGAACTACCAAGCCAAGACTTGCCTTCGACACAAGACGAGCGCAAACTCCTTTGCGCGTATACCAAACACGCACGTCACCGTGCTTACTGTATCTGTCAAGGCCCGGACCGAGCTAGCTGAACTCTCGCATGTCGCGTGCTCGCTAGAGGACTGTGCTGAGCCTGCAAGCGTGTTGTGCAGCATCGCGATGCCCCGAATCCAGTAATTATGCATCGATGCGGAGCAGCAATCAAGACGATCGTATGGCATACTTTTCCACGCGGTATCTGAGCTACTGGCCGCCAAGGACAGCATCTCAGGGTAATGGTTATTATTTGGAAGTGCATCGACCGGCCATTCGAGATGTTACCAGGGTGCAGTGCGGTGAGATCATAAGCAACAACTTATTCCCAATGGACATGGGTTTCCTTTACTGCTTGATCATGTTCCAAAATCCGCTGAAGCGCTTAGTCGAAATTCAGTATGAGGAGCAGAGGACGAACGCAAGCTGCCTTTTCCAGTACATATCGTCGTGCTTCTGTCACTTGAGGCATTCCTTTTGACCAAGGCGGCGAAGTTCATGGACCTGGTCGTTGTGTTGTTGGTGCGCATGTGAGATCCCGACGAAGGTGAATGTAGATCTTGAATTCTTTATCATCAAAGTGTTGTTCTTCATTCGCTACTTCAATGACCATGACCGAACTGTGTCAACATTGGCAAGAGCATCCCACCGACCGTTACTAATGTGTCAACCATCGTCGTCGAAGCAGGTTTCGATGAGGGCGGAAGTTGTGCCGCATATGGATCTTCCTCCATCGGCACTCCAGCATACCCATTCATCCCGTGTGCTTCATGCGAATGCCCACCTGCAGCATTCGTCTGCACGGTATGCATAGCCACGTACAAGAACGTGCCTCCTGAGAACAGGAGCAGGACTCCAGTGGCGAACTTGGTGCTGGCGCTTTCTCTGAGCAAGTCGGAGGAGAAGCCGAAGATATGGACAGCGCTCCAAGTTAGCAGAGCACCGACTGGTGCGGCGAGTGAGAACACGATGAGGTGGGCTCGAGCCATTCGTTTGGAAAGACCTTGTTTGAGCAGCACGGAGGTGAGTCCGAATGCTGCTGGGGCTTTGTGGATCATCAAGGCGACGAAGATTATGAAGCTCAAGTGGTTGCTGGGTCCTGTGGAAGAGGCTCCGAGGGCTATGCCGTCTGCGGCGGCGTGGATGACGAGACCTACTGTTGTGGAGCTTGGGCGAGCACTAGAGCTTTGTGGAGTGTTGGTGGCAAAAGAGGCAATCTCAGGATCGTTCGGGGACTGCAAACAGAAGGAAGTCAGCTACAGTCTGTGCACTGAACTGTAGTGCATCGCGTTGTGCAAGTATCGAACACTCTACCAGGGCTGTGGCTACTGCTCGATACCTGATAGTTTCATTTCGACACGTACCTCGTTTGGGGCGGATGTGCGATTGAGGCTGAAGTTGTTCAGGGACACCTGAAAGCGTTGCGGTGCCGTTGAGCCAGTCGCGTTGCGAGCCAAGGTATCGACCAGATACATGAGGATGAAGCCCAGAATCAGGGATATGCCAACCCATGCATGAGGATCGCGACCTTCAGAAGTTGCCGCGCTCGAATGATCGCTGAGATGCTGTGTCATTTTACCCGGTCCGTGGCCTGGGTCCGATGAAGGCGGTTCGGTATTGGCAGCGTCTTTAGGCGTCTGAAAGCCGTCATCTGGTCCTGTGCGAAAGTTGTTGTCTATAGCCTGGTCTGGGAATGCTCTAGGCTCCGTCTCCTGCCGAATTTGATGTTCTATAGTGACAGCATGTATGTATGGCTGTGCTGTCACACCTCGTGCCGCAGGTGTTACACCACGCTCATTGGGGCCATAACTGCCTCTGCTTGCACTGTACAGCGTTTCCACTCCTTCTGGTATAATGACAATCAACGAAGTTCCAACTAGAACTCCCGTCCCAAGGGCCGTGACGAGACGTAGTTGCCGTTGCGATAGTGAGAAGGAAAGAGGGAGTGTCCCGGCGAGGAAGGAGCTATGCAGGAAGTCAGAATAAGCCTATGATATATGCACAGACGGACTGCACCTTACGCTGTGCCGATGACTAGAGAGGGCCTATGTCAATATGCGTAGCTTTGGCACACCGGGAGCGAGCAGCACGCACCAATGCTCAACAAGAGCAGTATCGCCAACCCATCCCACATCCTTACGCGCGATGTTCCAGCGGTCGTGTCTGCGTTGTAATACTCATTCGGCGGTGATGAATGTTGTTGTTATTGCACCATACTGTACACACGTCATACACGTGAGAGTGACGAGCGTATGGCAGAGCAGATGGTCGATCAGCTGAAGTGAATGTTTCCTGACACGACGAGGTTAAACCTTAGAACTAACTAGTGGTCCCTAGTTCTACGTGGTTGGAGTGCTCGCTAGCGTGATGCACTTCCGGCGAGTCGCGTTTCTTTGGCGCGTCGAAACAACACCTGCAGCGACAGCCATCCATCGCCGACACAGGCAGCAACACCACCCTTGCCTCGGGAACAATCAGCACTACCACCATCACCACCGCCGCCACAATAAATCACACCTCCACATCTCTCCCGACGCCACACCCACACATCACCACCAGCGTCATATCCATCGAGAAACACAATGCGACCAACTTCGGAGGCGGTGGATGAGGTGGAGGAAGAGGAGCTCGACGAGGAGATCCAGGCGCAAGTCAACGAGTGGTCCAGCAACAGCAGCGAGTCTTTCACCATACAGCTGCTACGCGGTGGCCAGGTCGCAGCTGCCTTCCACCCCGAGTTCACCTATGCCATCTTCGGCGACCAAGAGTCAGTCTTCGGCTATCAGGGTCTCGACATCACACTTACACTACGCGCACACGATCTGCACCCGCGATTGAAGTTCAAGGCCGCCAAGACTTTCCCAGCACAAGGTGAGGTGCGGCCGACAGACATAGAAGAGGCGCTCCGAGATTTTCTCCCCGCTTCGGCATTCGAGGACGATACACCACCCGAGGACGCGGATTTCCAACCACCGGGCGAGAAGATCAACGAATACCAGCGCAAGGGAAAGACATATCAGGTGTGGTGTGCAAGTCTGGCAGAACCAAGAGCGCGGCAGATTCTGGAGAACATGCAGATTCTAGCGACCATGTTCATCGACGGCGGCAGCATACTCGAGCTCGAGCAAGACTGGACCACGGCACGCTGGAAAATCTTCCTGACCTACCAGGTCGATCAAGGCGTCAGCAGTGCCTGCTCTCCGTACCAACTGGTTGGTTACGGAACCTCCTACAGGACTTTCACATTCCCAGATCGCATGAAGAAGGTACAATTCGACGACTTCTCCCCAAGCTCACAACCAGCCACGCACTTCATACCCCGACCGGACGCCAAATCGAATGAAATGGCGCACAAACCAGACTTCGATTCCCCACTAGACCTGCCTTCTCGCGAGCGACTATCGCAATTTCTGGTACTACCGCCCTTCCATGGTGTCGGACATGGCGAGGCGCTCTACAACACAATGTTCCAGCACCTCACAGCGCCCGACAATGTACGCGAGTTCACCGTCGAAGATCCCAACGAGAAGTTCGACGATCTGCGCGATTTCTGCGATCTCCTCTACCTGCGCAGAAATGTGACAGAGTTCCGCGACCTTCGGGTGCATCCAAACATACCCGAAGACAAGCTCGACCTTACCAAGAACATCCCAACAGAACTCATAGTACCTGCCGATCTGCGCAAGATTGTCATGAAAGAGCACAAGATCATGCCCCGACAGTTCGACCGACTCGTGGAGATGCACACGCTTTCATTCATTCCCCCAGCCCATCGATCGAGGAGCAGAATCACCAAGAAAGAGAAGGCGAAGAACGAACACGACAGAGCGTACTTCTTATGGCGTCTCTACGTCAAGCAGCGGCTCTACATCTTCAATGCGGATCAGCTCAAGCAGATCGAGCACGCCGAGAGGGTGGAGAAGCTGGAGTCGGCTCTCGACAGTGTGCTCGAGGCATATGCGGACATGATAGAGAAGGTAGAGAAGAGGGAGAAGCTGGTCGAGAGCGGCGACTTCGACGACAGTTGCATTCCTTCGGCCAACTCTAGTTTCTCTAAGCGCAAGCGAGCCGTCGTGGAGGACGATGAGGACGAGGATGGCGAGCCTGAGACCGCGCAAGAAGGAGCGGAGAGCAATGGGTTCAAGAAAGTTAAAGTCGACTAGCCTGACTGTGGCTGGACCCTGACCCATTCATGCCGGAACGGCACGCACCGTCATCGCGCAAAGGCAAGGCCCGATCACCGAGTTCGTGAGGTCTGGAGTGTATCGGGACCAAAAAGTGGCATTTTTGAACATGTTATACGCGCGAGCAAAGGCTGCTATTGTGGCCATTTCGAGCATGGCGTCGGGAATCAGATGTCGCATTCGCATCGTCGGCTCAGCCCAGCTACACGATTCTGAGCGGCCGGCGGCATTGTTCCGTGGTCAGAAGTCAATGATGCGTGTATCCCTCGTCGAAGCATTTGGTGGACTGGACTTTCCGAACATGGTTTATGACTTGCACCCATAGAAAGACTCCCGCATCCAAAATAATCTATCGAGTTGCGTAGGCACAAGAAAGTGGTTGCATTCGGTCCTCTCATGCCCAATAGGCGAAGACAGCGCCGGCCTGGTGTTTGACCTAGCCGCTGTTGATCCCTCCCGACCCAGCTCAGCGGCTTCGATTCCATCTTTTTACCGCAGCTCCCATAGTCGCCAAGACTCCATCATGTCTACGCATCACTCGAACCTCTGGACTTCTGATCGGCCCATCGATGAGCCCTCGTTCGCCGACTTTGACAACATTGAGGACGACGAAGGGACAGCAGAAACGGCGCATCTGCCTGCGATGCTAGCCAGAAAACCAGTGGCCATCACCCGCGACTCATCGCCCTCAGCACGATCCGTTAATGGCAAACCTAGCTATACCGCGCTCGAGAAACATCTCCGTGACTTGAACGGAACATGGTCCCTCTCGAAAGCTCGTTCCTCTGGCGTTCCACCTGCTCTGGAGATACAAGGGTTCAACTCCGCGACGCGCAAAGCCATCATTGCAAGTCCCATGAAGCTATGGATCTCTCAATCACACTATCCCTCTCAAATCTTCGCCAAAGAGACCACTACTTCAAGCATTCCCACACGCACTGAGCGTTGGTATCCTCCTCACAGCGGTGCTTGGAGTGAGTGGTGGACTACGAGCTCTGTGGGCATGGAGGGAGGTTATTTCACCACGAAAAGCCGGTGTAGATGGACGAAGGGGAGTGAAATCGAACATGGGGAGGGAGTGGGATTCCTGACTGAGGGACTCAGCATGAGTGGAGAGTATCTCATGACTGAGATTGATTGTCCTGATAGGAGGTGGGTGGCCAAGCAGATTTGGTTCGTGGATCGAGGCAGGTTAGTTAGGAGGGTTGTTACTTCCGGAACTGGACAGGAGGGAAAGAGGGCGGAGACTACGTTGGTGTATAATTTTGATGGGTGAGAGTGAGTTGGGGTGAACAATAGGCGCCCGGTGATATTCCATCTTTTCTGCTTTCACCGACGGTGCCCTGGGTCCTTGGGAGCAAACAGAGCAGATCGGCGGGTTTCAGGTTCGCAACCATAGCATAACCAACCAGAGTCTCGCTTTCAGGCTCGAGCCTCGTTTCCTCGGTCGCTTCGCTCCTTCTCCGCCCCAAATCTGGCTTCTCCGACTTTCATTCACTACGGCACCAAAATGTCAACCAACGAACCACTTTTTGCCACACTTCGCTTTGTGTCTTCGTCGGGTGGGTCGCCAAGCGGCAAGAGACGAATAGCACAGCACGCATGCGATGATTGTCTGCGCAGGAAGAAGCGATGTTTCCATGGCGATAATGCTGTGAGCGGCGATGGTGATGATGGACGCGCGGCGGCTGAATATGGATCAGCGGAAGCAGATGCGACGAAGGAGAACTTGTCGACGGGAGGGCGTAGGACCAAGGGAGACACCGCCGCCGCCACATCGCATCCGCGATACATTGGAGATCTGAACCCTGAGGTCGAACTCCTTGCTGCAACGACGCGCAATGAAGTGCCGAAGAACAGCACGGGAGTTTGGCATAGCGACAGTATCGAGAACGCTCAGATTAATGACGAACACGACATTTCTGCACCTGGGAGTATCCTCCATGACCTGCCACTGCAGACACAACAGCTGGTGCTTCCTGCTCTCAAGAAGCAGTGCCTTCGGGTTCGACCACCAAAAGACGACTTCCTTGCATTAGAGCGCTATTACTTCGAGCGGATCCACCCGGTCTTACCCAGCATTGATGGAGCTATTTGCCGGGACAGTGGTACCGACAGCCTGAGCAAGACTCTTCGAGAACGATCCATATGCTTACTAGCATCCACCGGCTGGAACACGCGGCAGCATCTTCGACTTGACAAAGACCCAGAGATTCTGTCTCCTACAGACTTTGCTCGTATAATCGTAAGTTCGATGAGGCTGATTATCGATCTAGCACTAGTATCGGACAAGATTGTGCTGATCTATGCTTTGACCACGATGTCACTGTTCGTCTATGGGCAGGAAAGCCTGGAACTGACCACACAGTATTTCTTCCGAGCTATCCAAATCGCCTACTCGATCGGCCTGCATCAACCTCGAGATGCGAAGCAGGATGAAAAAGTGGCAGGACTCTTCAGCTATCTCTGGTCCATAGATCGTCTTCATGCCGCCATACAGTGCCGTCCTGTCGTGATGCATGAGGTCGATATGGCGAAGTCTCCGTTGAGCTGCGCCCGCGATCAAGAGCCCGCTTTTAAAGTCGTGGTTCATATCGCAGCATTGCTCAACAAAGTTATCGGACTCTACAGGCCGACTGCACAGCAAAAGGATATTCCAGACGAAGAGTTCCCGCTGTTCGAAGAATTGCTAGAGGAATGCCACGCTATGTCGCTTCGAGCATGCGATCAAGGTGAGGACCGTACTGAGCGGCGCGAAGCAAAGCTGAGACAACGACACAGCACTGTTGGAGCTTTTCTACCACTCTGTTGCTGTACTATCTTGTCGTTACAGCTCTGGCCCAACATCAGAGAGCCTGCATACACGCAATGCGCGACAGACCTCCTCCGCTGCCCAGATCCTTGCCATCATGGACGAATTGAATGCTACCACTACTGCCATGCTACCATTCGTACCATACGCCGTATCTCTCGCAATGAGTACAGCGTACCACAGCTTTCGCCACGGTAAAGTCACCACGCAGCGGGAACGTGCTTGGAAGAACTTCGTCAGAAGCCACAGACATCTCGAGCCGCTGGGAGCAATGTCGTGGTCTGCAGCGTTCATGTCAAATCTTGCGAATAAGGTGCTGCAGGAAGCGCACTCGCGAAGGGAGACCGGACACTCCAGTCCCATCCCTGGAACCAGCGCAGATAATGGAGCGACGACGAATCATCAGGTCGCCAATCCCAACGTGGCAGATTTCTCGATGGATGAATTTATGGCGGATCTCAACTTGGATCTGGATGGTATTTTCGAGGGTGCTCTGGATCCTAGCATGCCATTGCAATTCCAAGACGCTTCGCATGCTGGATTCGGTTGGTAAGAGGTCTCCTCGCGACTCACCACTCTGGCGAGAGAGGAAACCCTCTCCGCCTAGCGTGTGGCATGCAATAGAGCAGCGTGCGGCGAGCCCTTGAATGGCACCTCCATCAGGGCTTGAATTGAACTCGTTCGAGCGCACATAGTCGCACTGGACACATGTGATTCTGACACGTCTAAACTCAAGTCTTCCGGGAAGCACTGGGCTACTGCCAAAACGAGCTTGGCTATTTCCACCAAAAAAGCGCTGCACACATGATACACATAATGACTACGTCTCCCTGGCGCCGATATTCCCTGAGCTACTGGCCCGGCACTTTCACAGCTTGGAAGACACCATGTAAATGTCAAATTTCAGATTGCCGTAATGAAGTTTTCCGACCCGCTAAGGACATACCACAAGCCGCCGCCAAGATCTCCAGCCTGTGGTTGTATTCTTACGACATTCCGGGCAAAGCCTCTCACAGAGCAGCGCATCGGACACGTCCCCGCCGTGCTTGAGTTTTGATGAACGTACGCCAACGCCGTTCGTGTTGTAAAGGTCCCCGACTGCGATTGGGCCATGGAAGCCGTGTCGTTGAAGTTGACAGTACCTTACACGCGCCCACCGCCGTTGGGGCCAGGGTAGTAAAATTCTTCGTTGGCGGCGACACCGGCCGGAGCACCACTAATCTCGAAGACCACCAAGGTCTGGGGATCCTCTATCACGAACTGTGTGCCAGTATCACGGTCAGAGTTGAAGAAGCCGTATCCTGCATTTGCTCGAACGTTTGCGCTGGCACGAGCTCGTTTCCCGTCGATGTAAGAGGCGCCGGTCCCGACTGCGGAAGCGTAAATCTGGAAATCTGTGACTGTCGTGCTGTAGACTGTTGTAGAGTAAGCCACTGTCGCCTCGGTTGTTGTGCTCGTTGTTATCGAGACCGCATTTATAGTCGTCTTGCGGTAATCGTTGGCATTTGCAGACGGACACAAGGAGCGTCGAAGCGTGCGCAGCCAGGCAAGACGTCTTTGGCTTTGGTTCTGGCCGTCAGAGCAAGCGAGCAAGGCAGTAATTCGAGCAGCATGATTTCAATCGACGACAATCAATATCAACGAGAACGAATGCAGCGACGTGGGCGAGCACACCTCAAGTTCAGATTCTGTGATTTTGCAGAGAGGTGATTTTAAGCAACCCTACCAACCCTTTCGAGAGACTGTGCGATCGAGGATCGTGGCCTAGTATAGAGCTGAAGAAGGCAGGATGTGGCCTGCGCCATAGCCGCCTTCGGAAGGAAAACGGTCGAGGCACGTGGGATGAGACGGCACAAGGTGCGTGGCCGAGTCTATCCTTATGACCTCGATAAGGGGGCATACTGCAGGTCAAGCTTCAAGATTTCGAGGCGTCGGCCGCGGTGTGTATAAAACGCTGTCGCAACTCATATGTGCTGTGAAGGAGCTCACATTGCGAACACTGCAATTCAATGTTCGTTCGCTGCGTGACCGGCGGCAGACTCAATTCGAGCTCAATCCTTGCCCTGCTGACAGCTTGGATGATTCTTTCCACTGCTGTGGCAGTTCGCAAGAAGCCGGGGGTCTTGCCTGAACAATGCATAATTCTGGGAGCAAAACCCCAACGTCGTAGGCGAAAAGAAGTAATGCTCAATCTTTTACGCGATACCGGCGTCGATATCGCGGTCCACGATCATATAGTCGCAAATTCTCGCCACAATGCTGTTTGTGCTTACCTACCAATGTAAAGTCACGAACCGGGAAAGTCATACCACAGGCCACGTCGTGCCTGAAGCCGCAGCCAACACCGTCTTGCGGACTTCATGACCGCACCAGCTGCCATGTCTGCTTGTCAACAATACGACAAACCCTCGAGCTGCGAGAAGTGTCAATTGTCGTACAACAATCCCAGGCAGCATGCCATTGACCGGTTCCTCTATGCGTCGCTGGTGGCAGAATGCAATCATCTACGAGCTTTATCCGATTTCCTTCAAGTCAGTATCTCCCGACAATGGATGCTGTATCCAGCGCTTCAGCCGGCAGATTCTCGAGGACACCGCCCCTTCACACAATGCGTTGCTGATACCATCAGCTTCCAGAGACTCCAACGACGACGGCTTTGGCGACCTGAAAGGCCTCATCTCAAAGATCCCCTACATCGCCTCCCTGAGCATCGACGCAGTATGGCTAGCTGCGTGCTGGAAGTCCGGCGGCGTGGACAATGGCTACGATGTGGTCGATTACCGGAACATCGACACACACATTGGGACAGTCGAGGATTTCGAGGTGCTCATTGAGGAGCTGAAGAAACACAATATATCAAATTGATCATGGACCTCGTTGTGAACCACACCAGCTCGCAGCACGAATGGTTCAAAGAGTCTCGTTCAAGCCGAGATAGAAAGAGAGACTGGTACTTCTGGCGCCAAGGCCGTCCAGGGGGCGACCACCCAACAATTGGAAGTCTTGCATCGAAGGCCCAGCTTGGACACACGACAAAGAGACAGACCAGTGGTATCTTCACATGTTCCATAAGAATCAGCCAGACCTCGATTGGATGAACCCTGACGTTCGCAATGCCATTTACGGCGACATGCGCTTCTGGCTCGACAAAGGAATCGGCGGCTTTCGTATGGATGTGATCACCATCATCTCCAAACCAGCTAAGCTGCAACCCGCTGGCGATCCCGCCGAAGAACTGCAATCTTCGTTCGACCTCGTCTGTAATGAGCCTACGGTACACGAGTAGCTGCGTGAGATGCGACGCGATGTTTTGGATCAGTATTACGACATGGTGAGCATCGGAGAAGTCATCTGCACTACAAACGCGGACGTTATCAAGCAGTACACAGATCCCAGCAGGAAGGAGCTGTATATGGTGTACACATTCGACCTCTTCGGCCTCGACATCGGTGGCTCCGGCAAGTTCAGCCGCCGAGACTGGAGATTCCTTGACCTCAAGAAGACGGTGGTGAAATGGCAGAAAGGCTTGGAATACTCTAGCCAGCACTGGCAGACCATTTGGCTGGAGTCCCACGATTCGGCTAGGTCGGCGACACGATTCGGCGACCGCGTCGAGAAGGACCGAGAGAAAGTGTCGAAAATGCTAGCTTTGCTGCAGAGTACACCCGGTGGCACTATGTTCATCTACCAAGGCCAGGAGATCGGAATGAAGAACCTCACGGCAGACATACCGATTGAAAAGTGCAAAGATCTTGAGTCGCATGCTTTGATAAAAGCTGGACTTGCAAAAGGGCCGTCCAAAGAAGAAGTACTCATGGAAGTCCTTCTGAAGGCCAGAGATCACAACCGCGCGCCCATCGCATGGAATGTAGGAACATCGGACGATCCATATGCCGGGTTCTCGAGCAAAGAGCCATGGACACCAATGAACACAGACAGCAGTGTCTGTAATGTGGCTTCGAACCAAGCGAAAGACGGTTCCGTGCTTAAATCCTGGCAGAGGCGGATCAAGTTACGTAAAGAGTATGCCGATACGCTGGTATTTGGGGACTTTGAGCCAGTGGAAAGCACCATGATCGACGATGCCACGTTTGCGTACTGGAGGATTCCGCTCAATGGCACCGTAGTCCCACGATCTGACGAAGGAGGTGCACTGCCGCAAATAGCAAGATCGGAACGCACACGCGAAGTGCTCGTCGTCGTCAATCTCGGCAATCATGACACGGCATTCGTGCTGCCGTCAAGCCGTGGGCGTCAGAAGGTGGTGTATGAGGTCCTTGACGAAACAAACTGGCAACTACAAGACCAAGGTGATGGAGGGATTCTCTTCGGTAATAACCACAGTGGCGACAGTATTGAGTTGGCAGCATATCAAGGCCTCGTGCTCGGCATGGTGGAAAATTAGCAGCACGTGACCGCTCGAAAAGCCGGCTTGTTGTATGTGTCCAACGGTCCGCATCCTGTTCGACTGCCGCGCCGTTGCTTGATGTGCCGCATTTTGCGCTAGAAAGTGACATTCTCTAGCGCGGCCAGTGAGTTCGGCGTATCGTATGTCTTACTTTCCGAAACAAGTGTCGCGAAGAGATAGCAGAGTTGGGCAATTCAATATATAACCCGCTTTCCGCGAGCGCAAATTGCCACGACGACTGGCGAAACTAGTCACCGGTCATGGCCATCGGTGCCGCAGCCGCCATACCTTTCCGCACATCGCTGACAATCTCGTCTGCTTCGCGATGATTGATGGCTTCGAAGTCGTATCTTTTCTGCTCTTTTTCTTTGTAGACCAGGATTCTGACCATGCGAGGATGTTTCCGACTGACCTTGGCTCCTATGACGCTGGTCATTGGCACATTCGTCACTTTGCCAGTGGGTGCCGCCAGGCTGTCTGGCGCGGCGGGCATGATGGTCATATATTCTGGGGTGATGATGAGCGTTCGTGGATGAGTGCCAGCGAAGCTCAGTGGTTGTTTTCGTATCACATTGTAGCGCTTACCGTCACCGCCGAAACCGCCCGTAGCGAGGTCCAGAGTGGATGCGGCAGTCGACTTGAAGTCCGACTTCTGCTGTACGGCGAGCGGGTGCAATGTGAAGCCCTTCATGCCTTTCTTCTTGGTATGCGACGGTGTGGCGTTTGCTGGAGTCAGATCAAGCGGAGCGTTCGGCGAAGAACTTCCAGGCGAGCCTGAAAGACCTAGGCCGAACATGCCATCGCCGCCAGCCATACCGGAGCCTGCGAAACGTCGTCGCACCAGGTCGAGGTGGAGTTTGTCCTTGAGTGCCTCAATGGTTCGGTCAGGTGGCGCGACTACTTGAGTGCCATGAATCTTGAAGACGAAGAGTGCTTTGTCAAGTCCGAGTCGTGCACATGCTTTCTCGAAGATCTCGGCAATGTAGCTATCCATAGTCGTCTCGTAACGTTCATTGCGAGTGGCAAAGGTGGACGGATCAGTGAAGGTGACGGTGACTGTTCGGGGTGCACCCGTCTTGGCTGCACCCTGCTTCTGATCACGCTGTGGTGCATCGAGCAGGTTCGACGAGTCTTTCCGCATCGCACTAGGTGCAAAAGAAGGCCCTGTGATCGGGTTGCGAGCAGGATTAAAGGTCGGCGTAGGCGGCGCATCTGATGCCGTGCGCGCCATTGGTGGTGGTGCCATGAGCGGGTTGGGAGATTCGAGCTTAGGCGTCGGCAGTGGCGGAGGAGCCATACTGCCAGACTCTCCTATCTGTGGCGTGAGCTCCTCGTTCTCCTTGAATTGCTCTACGGTCGCCTTGACAAGACCAAACTCATCCCAAGGCTTGTCGCGAGCTCTTCGAGGCGGATTATTGTTGTTCGTGGTGAAGTCGACGAGAGGTCTAGTGCGACTCAGCGCTGGAAAGTCCTCATCGATCTCCTCATCGTCTACTATCCGAAGAGTCCACCAGTTGATGTTGCTTTCATCTTGCTTCAGCTCCGGCTTGTACTCCTCTTCCACGTAGCGCCACAGTGACAGTCCAATGAGGTCGGCAACGGTGACTGGCCGGTCGTCCTTAGTCCTGCGCACGATTGGAACCTGCAACGGCTTGGAAGAACTGTTCGAGAAGGGAGCATATATTTTGATCCAAAGCGGACTAGTCTCATCCTTGCCAGACAATTCCGCAAATCGCTGGAATGGCTTGTCACTGACACCTCCACCCGCCCCTTTGAGCATCATACTGATCATCGAAGTTGGTTGTGGCAACATGCTGACAGGTCGTGGACCTGGTGGCAGCTTCGGTAGCCTTGGGAGCGCATCGCGGGCTTGTTTCTTCGGCGAATCGCTCGTGGCAGAGATGGCTGGCAACATGTCTGGTGGAGCTTTCAGCGGTGATGTAGATAGTCCGTCACTTGCCCCAGGGAGGCCAAGCATTGAGTGAGAGTCTGCCGTGCCGTTAAATTCATCGTCGCTTAGATCCGATGCCTCACCAAAGGCAAGATCGTCCTCGTCCTCGTCGTCAGAATTGACAGCGCCAGCTTCGCCTCGCTCTTCCTCCTGTATGTCATCGTCGATGGCCAGCACACTGGGTCCCTTGCCAGGTCGACTGGGCAGTTTCCTCTTGAAAGTGGCCGGAGCGTTATCATTATCACTGGACATCTCGGAGCTCGTTGCCGTATCTCTTCTCGCACGCTGCTTGATTGCTTCTATCTGGCTTCCGCTGCCACTACGAAGTCTGCCGAGACTCCCTTGAGTCGGCCGGGATGGACTTGTGATCATGACATCAGGACCTTCTGCGAAGCCAGCCTGAAGCGTGTTCACAGCCGTAGGCGGTGAAGACTTGGCGCGATCACGATGTTTTATGGGCATCTTGCTGAATTTGATGCTCTGTGCCGGACCTTTCGCCAATTCATCTTCATCACTATCATCACTCAGGTCTGAGCTGTCATCATCTTCCAGCTGCTCTTTCCGCCGTCGCCTTTCACGTCTACGCTCGTTCAGGTGTGCGGCACCAATAGTATCCTCGCTGCCATGTTGACCCGTGACCATGCCCCCAGTGCCATCGAGTGCCTCGTCGTCTTCATATGGTCGGCCAGTGGGCCGCCGTGGTCTGTGGAAATAGTCGTTGCTAATCCCTGGACCACCAGCGGTGGGTATGGGCGGAGAGTAGCAGCGCTTGACGGCTGAGTGATCCGGAGTCCAGCCTGCCGTTCGGAAAGCTGGGTTGTTTAGTATGGCAGGATTGAGGTTAATGAGACGCTCTCCTACACCATCATGGATCTGGTTGAGGTAGCCTAGGCGAAGCTGATATATCGAGAATTCTTCATTCATAAGGAGAGACATGGTCGCATTAGGTCGTGAAGTGACGGTTGGTCACGAAAAGCAAGCCAGACCAGCTGGCTGTTCTCATCACCGAGGCATCTGACTCGACGTATCGCGATGAAGTCGCAGTCGTGATCGCTGGCGGATTGGAGGTCGCGTCGACATCGACAGGGGTCCCACGTGGCTTCCGAGGTTGCCGAGAGTTGGTGTCTTTTCATCAACGACCTACAATTAGCACAATGTCTACTTTAGCAGAGTGGACAGACAACGACACCGTTCACTGTTCGATCGCCAACTCGGAGGTGGCGAATGTATACATCCCTTGCTGGCAATCATAGATTACTTGGGACCCATCGAATATATCACGCTAGAGACTGCAGAACAGGTTGTCTTGCCCTTTCGATGTGATCATCCGTCGTCCTGCATACTGCCATTTTCTCTTTGCAGCGAACATGGAGGCCACAGTGTTAAAACTGATGGACCGCTTTGAGGGTCGCTGCCTTGATGATGGTGGGAACGACCCTAGCTGGGGTACTTGAACCTGAGGTCGCATGCACGTATAGGTACCCTCTGACAGGTACAAGCGAGTCTCTGCACTACATCATGCGACAATGGTCGCATCAGATGTAAGTGCCGCCAATGCTTTTGGGGTGGGTATAGGAATGACAATTTGCTCATGACTAGGCGGAAGCAATGCCTGGGATCACATTCGATCTACTCTCAATTTGGCAACGTGAAGTATCTATTGGACGTCACGATCCGACGTCTCCTGTTGCATCGTTATTATAATCTCGGTGAATCGAGGTGTGCCACACTTCTTCCAACGGCCTCACAGCTGAACAACAAGCAGCTCATCTCGTTGGTCCAATCGACGAACTTGTGGATGGAGACGTTGAACTGAATATCTAGGCAACGGCTCTGACCGCACGGGTGCGGTCAGAGCCGTTGCACCACAGTCCATCCCTGTTCCCAGCTTCGTGGTTCTTCCTACGCAACGCTGCATCATGTCTCTCGAGAACCTGTCAGCCGCCAGCGACCAAATCAAATTGCACCAAGATGTCTAGACGCGGCGCAGATTGCGTGCAAAGAGACCGTATTGGTGCACTCGGTCGGCTGCGAGGACCACAAGGATTCCGGTTGAGCTCGGTGGGTGAATGCGCCCCAACAAACATGCTTCGGCAGAGATACTGGGCAGCTGCATTACATCACGGTCGGTATTCCTCTCCAAGTTGGCAAGTTCCAGGTGCCGCTGGGACACGCATAGGAGAGCACCACGCATCAGCTCGCCTGCATGTCAAGTGTAGGCGAACGTGCTCCTCCTTCCTCTGCTCATCATTACCACTCCTTCCGGGGTGACGAGTCAAAGACATAACCAACCCAGCATCCCCCGCCCTTCCCACGACGCCATCGCCTTCTTCCGCGGATAGCAGTCACGCCAGCGTCACCTGCTACACGCTACACGTTTTTTGTAACGAGTTGCAGGCTCAGAGGTAAGCAAGCATCTTGCCATGGACAGCTAGACGATCCACTATTTGCTTCGATCCATCCCGCCAGCACGATCCAATCCAACCACATACTGCACATCACGCAACCCTAGCCGATCCATCAGACCAGCAACACATCATATCTCCTATGTCCCTGCCAAAGCGAAACAGCTTCCCACACAATGTCCCACTCCCTCCGAGGGACACCTCTGCTGCTGGACAGCATGCCAAAGAGAAACACCACCGCCAAGCAGGTCTCCTAGCTAACATTATGCCCGCGACAAAGCGCAAGGCTCCGCCAGCTGCAGCACCCTCGATCGATGCGGTGCTAGACACGTCCGCCGCGCCCCCCCGACCATCGACGCACAACAATCCCTCTTGGGTCGGACCTCGGCCAGTTGTGCGGGTACCCACACCAGGCTCAATCATCATGAAGATTGCCGTGAACATCGAGTTCACCTCGCCGGGACTCCAACCACCCGTGTTCGTGTCCTCGAGCTTAAACGGCTGGCAACCAGTAGAAATGGAGTACACCAAGAACGAGCATGGGAAATACAATTTCTTCAAGACATTCACCGCAGAGGAGGGAGAGTATCAGTACAAGCTGCGTCTCGGCCCAGGAGACTGGTGGATCTGCGACACCACCAAGCCCAGGGTGGACGACGGTGCTGGCAATGAGAACAACCTTATAGTTGTGGAGGCCAAGTCACACACACTCTACGCATATGATGAGCGCGAGCCCGAACCAGAAGAGGAGTACCGGCACCACGACTCGCCGATGATGCAGCATGAAGCGTTCCACGTCGACCACGCCACGCCTGGAGCTCGCGACCACCACGATCATCTCGATCACGACCACCTCGTCCCGGAACACCATGTCGCAGGTCCACTCCTTAGACACGAGTCGATTGCACCGACCCCGCAAGCTCATGCCCATGTTCGTGACTACAACGAGCATTGGCCAGAAGATGCTCCACTCCTTCGACATGAGTCTATTGCGCCATCGTCGCTTGAACAGAGCCACTCGCCGCTTTTTGGCCACGAGAGCACGGCCATCGACAACAAAGGCGACCACGATGTGCGCCACCACATTCCGCCGATGCATCTCGGCCAACAGCGGAGAGGCAGTCTTGGCGAAAGGACTGGTAGCAACAGCTCAATACCAGAAGAGGCAGATCCAGATGATCCCAGTCTGGAGAAGTTTCCCACCGACCACGTGGGCATCTTGGAGCACCTTGACCGCGTACGCAGAGCTAGTGATTCTAGCAGTGAACGCAGCTCATCGCGTTCGCCGTCGAATTCTGCGATCGCCAGTGCGTCGCCTCAGCTACCCGCCGTCAACGAGGGTGAGGAAGAGGAGGACCTCGAGGACCTTAAGGATGGAGCTGGTGACAAACCTCAGACGCACACGCATGAGCAGGCGGACAGACCTGCTGCTCCGATTACTCCACCGATGACCCCAAAGGCAGAGGATTCGAAAGACAAGGCTGATAGCCCTCTGGGTATCAGAGAACCTGCAGATGCTGTCAAAGAGAGTATGAAGCAGGTGAATGTGCAAGAGAAGATTGGGCAGGCCAAAAACTTGATCGACAAACACGCACCTGTGGTGATTGACAAGGCTCACCAGGCCCAGCAAGTCATCCAGGATAGTGTACCGAAGGTGTTGACCGACAAAGCGCTGCGGGCACAGCAAGCCATTCAGGACGGTGTGCCTGTCGTCATTGAGAAAGCGCAGCAGGCAAAAGAGGCGGTGGCGAAGTCAGAGAAGAAAGGTCTCGGTCTGCTGTGAGTGTTTGCGTGCTTGAAGAATGTCCTTCGGATTGCTAACATACCACAGGGCGATCGGCTTGGGCGTCGTGATGGCGATTGGCTCAGCAGCTCTCGCCTTCTGGCTCATCAAGACTAAGAATGAAGATGTCGTTGCTGGGTTGTGAGAGTCTGTCCACAGCATGAAGACCGCCAGATGTGTCGATGGAAACAGCGATTGATCATTCGGCGTACAGCGTGGGCGTTTGGGTGGAAAAGGCCCTGGATCTTATGAGGCATGAAAAACGAAGCATTGGAGGGGCTGGACCTGCAAATATCGTTGATGTTCTTGATGGCAGCAGTCTGTACAATACCTACATGTATAGCGCAGATTGCGGTACAGCAGTGATTGATTCTCTTCTCGGCACTGTCGTCGCTCTGTTGTGAGAGATATATTTCTGCTCGTGCATACGATCTCCGCAGTCAGACACGTGAGGACAGCGCCTCAGCCGTTGTGCATTAGCGCGACTGGCTAGCGGCACTCGAGACGGAGAGAAGTCGATGGTCGTGTCGTCCTCGAGTATGTACCATATGCAATCGTGCTGCAGTGCTTCTAACCATCGTGTACACCACCCGCACATCATCTGGACCCCAGATCCTGGTCGATAGAACACGCCCGCGCGTTTCAACGACAGGCTCCTTTCACACATCGTCCGGCACTGTGCACTTGACCGCTCACGACGGTATTGGAGCCATCTTCCACCGCTGCACAACACTCTCGACGATTGCTGTTACAACATTACATTTGTCCACCCGACCGACCCACCGACCAACTCAGTTTGCTGTCACGATTGCCCTTGGCGGTGTTGGTGCACACTGTAGCAGCATCCATTCTGACGCTTCCCACCAA
This sequence comes from Mycosphaerella arachidis, assembly GCA_001297265.1. NCBI lineage: Eukaryota > Fungi > Ascomycota > Dothideomycetes > Mycosphaerellales > Mycosphaerellaceae > Mycosphaerella > Mycosphaerella arachidis. The sequence continues at coordinate 98,075 of LIHB01000093.1, forward strand.
ACCGCCCACTCGCCCAGAGACGATCGATTAGACGCCCACCGCGCACCAGACAGTACGGCATCATAACACACTCAGATTCACAATCACCTGAGACAGCAGCTGTGGCGTAAGAGATCTCAAGTCTCGCGGCGTGTGCCGTGGCCTCGAACTGGGCGGAGAGGGGCGGCAGCGGCAGCGCTACACACTTGCCAGCGCTGGCGAGAGAAGACGAGACTCGTCAACAGGCTCGCTGGTCAGGCCGCCTGACTTCCGACAGCCTCTTCGGATGGTGTCCCTCGTATGATGGATCCGCAGAGCCAGTCCTTCACGCCGCAGTACAGTAGCAGTAGCGACAGCTGGAGACTGCCAACCGACGTGGCGCGCATACAGCAGATACAGGCAGAACACGCCGACCGTATCGCTCGGCTGGAACGGACGCATGAGAATGATGCGCGCATGAAGAGTGTATGGGGTAGCAGTTCGCCCTTTCCGAGTGTCTTGACGGGCACTCCACAGACAGGTGCGTATACTCGCAGTAGCATCTCGAACGAGCGCTATGCTGACCCATTCTCTAGCGCCGCTTCAACAACCACCCGGCGAGCAGTTCCGTGGCTTCGACGACGACACCTCCAACATGATCAGCAGTCTTCATCTCGATGCCGAGGACGAGCCACGCAGGGCGATGGGCGCCAACTCAAGGGCGAATAGCGTCCGCTTTGATGAGTCTGCAAACCAGAATCACTTCTCGCATTCTTCAAGGCCTTCAGTCGAGCTCTTGTCCCGCACGAGCAGCGGCTTCGGTGGCATTGGCATGAACGAGCGCACGCCGTCGCACAAGTCAGAGGGGCGAGCAAGTTCGGCGCATTCCATGCGATCTGCCACCTCTGGTCGCGCTAACAGCCTCAACCTCGACACGGCGGCGTTCGGTCTTGGTTGTGCTCATCGTTCTCCTACCGAAGCCCCGGCTATCGCACCGGGAATGCTACTGCTGGGAGCTGTCCCCGCAATCATTAGATGCTGGATGAACACGAACTTCAAGCATGATGCGCTACTGTATGCCGCTGTATGCACAGGCTCGTACAAGTCGTTCTTGGATCTACGACTGATCGAAAAGCTTGGCTTCGAGCAAAACGTGTACACCAACGACGATGGTCTCCGGATAGTGGAACTGCCCATCTTCTTTCCCGAGGCTGTGACACATCCCAGCGCATCTTCGAGGTCATCCAGTCCTGCGCCGCAACTACCATCATTAGAAGTTGAATTCCGAGTCGTGGAGGGTACCACGCGGGATAAGAGCGACAAAGCTATCCAGATTTTCTTGGGCGCTGATGTTCTGCGCGCGCACAATGCCGACATCATGTTCTCCTCGAACAGCATGACACTGTTTGACAATGACCGAAATAGGCTGAGCATACCATTCTCGCGACCAGAGAACGAAGCAGTGTTCAACAGCTTGTGTGTCACCACTGGCGCCCATCCTTCCTCTTCACAAGCCCAGAAGACGGCAGAAGCTACCAAGGAGCACACTTACTTGAATGGTCTTGGTCGAGGCAGTTCGACTGCGTCTGTCTCATCCACAGCCGCGAGTCCACCACCTGGCAGATACAGAACGCCAGGTGCCATCGCTGCGGAAGCTGGACAAGCAGAGGTCTCGAAACCGACAGCTATTGGCGCCGACAGAGAATCACGCCCGACAAGTCGCGCATCAAATGTTCCGCGTCCGTCACTTACACTCTTGAACAACAAGCGTGACGGGGAGGAGGGCAAGGATGTTGGAGCGAAGACTGCGCCACTTCGTAACGATAGCAGCCCCGCCCTTTGGGGCAGCTGGCGTCGTGACGCTCCCGCTTTCGCTTCGACACAATCCGCAGGCTTGGACTGGGCAAGCGCTGGGAGGAGTCAAGACACAACATATCAGCGAAAGGAGACGGGAATCAAAGTGCTGAAGCCCAAGACTGCAACCCGCACTTTCTCAACGACAGCGACGCCAGCAAGCGGCACGGCTAGTCCTGGAGACGGCAAAAGTCGGTTCTTTGATGAGGGCAGACGACGCAGTCTAGCCGGCAGCGACGCCAAGGCAACTGCAGGCGAGAAAGAGCATCAGACAACGCCAGCGGCAGCACCGCCCAAGACGAAGGTGAATCCTGTCGGCGGTGCATCGGCTTTCTCTTGGTTGAACCCTGGCGGATCGAAGTAGTACCCGACTACGCCTAGTGACGGCCGGAGGCAATATCGGCGTTCTTAGACAGGCGGGATATGTTTGTGCATGCGAGCCACAAGCGATTGGAAGGCTGCATCTAGATCATGTTATAGCGAAAGCAGCTCTTGTAGGCTTGAAATGGACAGGCGATGTTCTACGTCAGTCGCCCGTGAGGCTATCGTTACCTACATGTAGCACTGCGCTGTGGTACGCTAATGCAGCGCCAAGACGTCATGGATCTTCGAGACACATGAAGCCGACCTTGCACCCATCGATCCTTCGAGCAACTGAACGCGTGCAGCCTCCTATAATAGCACAACATCGCAACAATCCTGCGGATGCGGCGTCACTAGGCGTCTAAAAGTCCACAGGGCGTCGCCTGCTACATCCCGTGAACATAGCAAACCACCGGCGACGACTATAGCTTCGGCGCCTAGCCATTACCCAGACCTCAACAATGGCTCAAACGACGTCGCCACTGCACGCAAGATGCCATATACCGGCCGGGCTTGTGCCAAGCGAAAGGCGCAATGCAACAAAGTGTGACTGTTTGCTTAACCTGTCCCGGCCCGGCGGCGTAAGAGGAAATTTATTGACGATGTCACCAAGAGATTTGAGCAGTTCGAGCACTTACTACAGCAGCATGGACTATTACCAGATGATACTGGTACGACGAACACTACTCCTGCGGAAGGAAAGGCTTCGTCTCACGGTACGACAATCAAGACCCCCATTCTCAACTCTGAGCTTGTGGCGCTAGATACTGCTGAAATGCTGTCGGATGCTATTTTCCAATCTGTCAAGCCTCATGGCGGCAAGGATACGCCCGTTCAGCAGAGTATGTCGCTCGATTGGGACGAGGAAGCGGAATCAGCCTCGAAGAATAGACTGATCGCTGGTCAAGGCGAGTATCGGTATATTGGAAGTCATCTTTGGCGCAACCTGGGCGAGCAGGAGATGCAGCCGATTGATGAGGAAGACGATGAGGAAGACGAGAAGCAGCAGCGGCAGCATTCTGGCTATGCTGCGCAAGATCCGCTCACTGGAGCTCTCCCTGGTGGTGCGAATCAAAGCTTGCTGCAGTATCATCCATCCTACTCATGCGGAAGCTATGGTGCTATGGAAGGCGCAGGCGAGAACGTGGAGCCGCTGTGTAAGATTTTGCATGTGCCGTCGAGATCTGCTATGGTCAAGAATGTCTCGCAGCAGCCGGTGACGGCATCGAAAGGAGAGGAGCGTCTACTCTTTGCGACGTACCACTTTGCGGTGGTGTCGATGACGCACGAATGTCGGAAGCGGATTGGGCATGAGAGTGAAGCCTTGAAGCAGGATTATCATTCGGCCGTTCGAGAGGCTTTGGTCAATGCTTCCTGGCTGAAGACGACGGAAATGACGGTATTGCAGGTGCTCGTGCTGTTCTTGCTTTCTTGTCGATACCCGTATGGTTTGCATACGTCCTGGATCCTCACGGAGGTAGCGGTCCGGAGCTCTCAACGCATGAGACTACACCACGACGAGGATGCGCTGGGCATGTCACCATTCGAAGTTCAAATGCGGAGACGCCTGTTCTACCAGGTGATTCCTTTGGATGGCGTATAAAGCCAGCTCTCGGGTACTGATGTAGGCATCCTCGCTAAGAAATGGGACACCTTAGCACCTCTAAACATAAACGACGATGAGATCTGGCCTGGCATGACCGAATGACCCACCGAGCAGAAATGCGGCACTGAAATGATTTTCTGCCTGACTAGAGCTTATATTGGCGCAGCTGTCGCCAAGTCCAGCAAGCAGCTCTATGGCATCTTCGACGACCCTGAGAACAAGAAGATGGAGAAACTCATGAACACGATGGAGATGGATGTCGAAGAGATATACACTCGCTACTGCGATGCTGTCAATTCCCTTCACTTCCTCGCAGTAGGACTCGGACGCTCCGCAATGGTCGCTATGCGTCTTCGCACCGACTGCACCAGATCCGCAGCAATACAGCCACTGAAGCAGCGCGGAAGGGATCATTTCATCTCTCCTCCACAATTCTAGACACCGATACTGCAGCCCCTGCGCACTCCGGCTTGAGCAAGTTCGAGTGGCACACGGGAGCATTCTTCGCATAGGGTAGTCAGGTCGCATTTATAGACTTCCTCACATGCCTCCAACGACCTGTACTCCTCACGCAGGCGGAGCATGATGGCGCGTGGGCCAAGATGGAACAAGTGTGCAGTCCTCACGAGGAGTTGTTGAAGTCGGGCCAAGCACTGCATGTTGCGGCGGGACGACTTGGTGTCTCCGGTGGACACTTTTGGTGGTTTGTCAGCGCTGCAGGAGGAGATTTTCAGTCAGGATGATTAGAATGTCGATACTGCGGAGTGGATATTGTGGGATCAGGGTCTTCAGGACTACCAGGCGCAGGGTGGTGGATGATAGTGAGGAGTCGATGAATATACCATGCCTGCAACCTCGGAGGACATGTCTCACGTGCAGCTCTCGAAAACCGTCACTCGCCTTCACTTGCCTGTAGTTGTCGCCAGCTTGTACAGTTGCGTGACGTCTTCATTCGTCCCCAGTCGATGCTTCCAACAGCTGTGCTTACTACATTCTGTGGCAGCCGGAGAAATTTCCACGTCAACATGCATCTCCTGGCACATGGGAAGAATCAAAGCATTAATATCGGGGGTCATGCAGCCCACAAAGTCCTCCCGGTAGATCGATGACTCAGCCTATGCGAAATGGCAACCTCCTGTGAAGGCGCATGTTGATCTCGACAAAGTCGCTCTCGTTCTCAGCGGTAATGATTCCATGCCGAATGAAAAAGTCAACCAAGACCGCGCCCGAATCCGGCTTGAACTCCTCATTGAGCAACGCCAGCTTAACCTCAGATACACTCATGCGGTAGAAAGCATTCACTTCATCGTCGTGCGGTCTTGGCTCGATGTTTGCAGGCAAGCACACATCGTACACGTAGATATAGTCTGGCACGACCAAGCCTTGTTCACCAGGGAATCCTTTGCCGGTAGTGGCCATGTGCGAGATGACGCCGCGGGAGACTGCAAGGTCACGCACCAGATTTTCGGGCAGTGAGGCTTCTTCGTCCGCTTCGTCCACGATGGTTTGGAAAGGTGCCACTCCTGCTTTTACACCGCCAGCAACGGTGGTATCTAGCATTGATGGGTAGGTGTAGAGGTGAGCTGAGCGTCGCGAGATCCAAAGGCTCGTGATGCTGCCATCTTGAGAGGTTGAGTAGGCAACAAGATGAGCTCCTCTGCAGGTCAGACCGAACAGTGACGCGGCAAAACGCTCGATTTTGACCGGGCCGGAGTTGTACCTGGCTGACACAACGGAGATCAGCTCGCTGTGCCGTCTGCAGAGCACGTGGAACAGGTCGCGCTCGATGCAGACGTCAATCAGCTCTTGGAAGGCTCGAGTGATGTCGTCGGCCAGATTGGGGGGGTCATCAGGGATGTTGGTGAGCTTCACGGTTCGGGGTTTGTCGTGGGAGACTTCAAAGGCAGACGTCCATGGCATGGTCTTTACCGTAGCTGGCAGCATATAGCCATGAGGCTGGTCATCGTGCGGCAGGTAGAGCTGGTAGTAGTCGTCCGCTGCCGGGCCGTGGGGGAAGTCATCGCATAGCTTGACGATGTCCAGGAACGTCTGGTGAGGGGTGCTGTCGGCCATAGCAGGAGGCAGATGCGGTATCTGCACGTGTCATTACTACAACGCACAACGTGTCCTGAGCCGTGACCCGGAGGGGGGGGGGGCGGGGTTGCAAGGATTAACGACTGTTAGCTCAATGTGTATAGAAAGGTCGAAGCACTCCACGTCCAGTCTTTATGTGAAACTAGTGGAGATGGAAGCTTGGAACTAGGGTATTAAGTCTGGAAATTAGGGTATAAAAAACTATGTTTTTTTTCTAAGTAGTAGTACCCTTAAGGTACTTATATAAGTCTTCTTTTAATAAGAGGCCCTTAATCCCTGTAATTTAGGTACCTAATCTTATTTCCTAAGGACAAGTAATTAC
>LIHB01000094.1:10340-103199 GCA_001297265.1 Mycosphaerella arachidis
TCGAGTCGAGTAGGCTTGTATTTTTCGAGAGAGAGAGTCTTAGTTTCTCTTCGTTGTAATAAACCGAGTAGGCTTGTATTTTTCGAGAGAGAGAGTCTTAGTTTCTCTTCGTCGTAACGAAGATACTTACGTCGTCCGCCGCGTAAAGGCGCTCTCTATAGGACGACCCCTAATATAGGAGTTTAGGTACCTATACTAGCTAATTTAGGTCTAGTCTTACCTAAGAGCGCGCTACTAGTTAAGGATATATCCTTAAAGCCGGAATTTAAGAGAGCGCTACTAGTTAAGGATATACTACTAGTTAAGAACATACTCCTAAAGCCGGAGCTAAAGACTCTAAGTAAGACTAAAGGAGACCTTAGTAACCTAGAAGACTTCTTTAGGGGTACGCTAAATAATACTAAATCTAATACTAAGCTAAAGAGACTTCCCCTAAAGAAAATATACGGAAGAAAGAAGATTCCTATAAAGGAAGTATTAGAGGAGAAGCTTAAAGCTTAGTTTAAGGCGTATAAGGACTCTAAATAGAAAGGATAACTCTAAAACTACGGTTTTAGGTTACTTAAGGCCCTCTCTAAAGGACGGTAGCCTCGTACTCCTAAATTTAATCTTAAAAAGAAGAATTAGGGTTTTAAGCCTATTCTTAGCCTTATTAAGTAATTTTCTAGTATCTATAATAACCTTAGTAATAATTCTAAGGTATAGATTAATAACTAGGCCTTAGATTAGTATAGGGAAGACCTTAATAATAAGGACTATAAGGCGACATTTAACATTAATAACCTTACTAAGCTACTTTTAGGTATTTAAAAGAGTATACTTAAGTCTACTCTAAAGAAAGGAAAGGCCTCTAAGAAGAGAAAGGTACCTTAAGATAACGAGACTAAGGAAGAGGAGACCCTAAAGAAGAAGATTAAGGGTACTAATAATAATAAGGAGGGTCTTATCGAGGAAATTAAGAGTTATATAAATAAGATTATAAAGGATATAAAGGTCCTTAGCGCTAAGGTTACTCTACTTAGTTCCTATATAGAGTAAGGGGGTATATAAAGCGCTAGGGAGTATATAGGTAGTAGGGTAATATAACCTAATTAAGAGTCTTAATTACTTACTTTAGGAAATAAGATTAGGTACCTAGATACAAGGATTAAGGGCTAATTATAGAAAAGAGAACTTATATAAGCACCCTCTAGGTGCCGATACTTATAATAACTATAGTTTTTCATACCCCGATATCAAGACCTAATACCCTTGTTCCAGACCTCCATACCCGGTAATTTCACAATTAGCCTCGGTGATCCACGAGTTTGTTGTGGCAGAGCCAACGTTGAGTTTCGCATCTCCGACGGTCCCGACAATGCACACATGTACCACTGGCAATAACGGAAAGGGATATGTGAAATGCACCGAGTTTCACGCAGAGGTGATGAGTAAGCTACTAGAAAAGAAGGCCATCGGGTCATGTTTCAGATTGAGTTGACCAGGTTGGCGATGAAGACTGCGTCCCATGGTCGTGAACTATATAACGGTCTTCGTAGGGGGTGTGTCGTCGTCTGGAAGTGTGCTCTGTTCGGTATAGCATGTGGCTGTAAATGCGACATAATTGACCCTTGTCTCGCGGACAGGAGACGTCGACGTTGCTCATGCAGCGGAGCTGACGCGGTCGAACCCCAATGCGCCTGACATGACATGAAAATCGCCGCATTTCACCATGTGTCTCACGCGTTATTCTACCTCACTATGTTCTCATATACCACAGCATAGCATGCACCTGCTCCGCCCCTCGGCATGTCTGCTGTGCAGTCGCTGGACCCGTCAGACGATTCCTCTGATCCCACCATCGCAATCGCCGAAGCCGACGATCTGAGACGGCGATTTTCGCGAACACCACGACCATATCTATACTCGCATGATGGCCTGCGATCCGAAGATGGCGAGATCCGTCGGCGTGAGCCTGGTGCTGGTGCCGCCAATGGTCTACCTGAACAAGAACGACCCGTGGGCCAGGAGTCCCGCGCACCGGCCGGGAAGGGAGAGGACTGGCAGCGACAGACCGGACACAGCTCGGTAGCCAGTAGTGAGAGCGGCACTGATGCCGACGATGAACGACCGACCTTTGTGAAAGCGTTGCCGCCTGCTGGAATCAGACCTAGGAAGGGCTTGAAGACGGGTGAACAGGACGAAGATGCACTGCTCACACCAAGCCAGCTCGACGAGAAGGAGAGACAGGTGCAGGGATACTTCTCGAGACACACTGTGGACAAGGAGGCTCTCAAGGATGAAGAGCGCAAAGAGAGAGAAGCTGTGCAGAAGAGACGATTTGCAGAGTTCGCGAGGAGAACCAGTGAGGTTGCACTGATGGGCTTCATTCTGGCTTGCGTGCTCTGCGGAGAAGGGTCGGCGCGAACAGCGTGGGCCTGGAGGCGGGAGTTGTTATGTATGCCTCTGATCATCATCGGTCTGGTTCTGGCCTACCCGGTGATGCTGTCGATCGTGGACACGCATGCGACACATAACAAGCTGAGCGAGCGCTTCCGTGTGCCTGCTTCATTCGACCCAGCGACAGTGCTATATCCACCTTTGTTGCCCGTCATGGTGGCTCTTCTGGTAGGACCTTCATATCCGGCAGTGATTTTGCCAAACATCATTCTGGGACTTGCTTCGCTTCCACAGCGGCTGTTCCCTCGATCCACTCGACTTGGAGGCTTCAATGCTACCCACTGGCTGGTAGCCATAATACCGTTGATCGTGTCTGAGAACACTGCATGGCTAGCCAAGGGGAGCCCATCTCCACCATATCAGCTCAAGGCAGCACACGGACTGTCAGCGGAGACCTTGGTGTCACTTTATCCTCTTCATCACGCTTTGATGGTACCTCTACACTACCTGACAACGACGAGTCTGCTGATCTCAGAGCTACATCTGCTTTCAGCAGCACTGATCAACCTACTGCTTCTTGCGCAGTCACCTCAGGCTCTTGTGCTCAAGTCATGTCTATGGCTGGGCAGCATACCTCTCTTTCTAGCATGTGGCCCACTTCTGCACTGGAATGTCACATTGGCACGCGTGCCTCGATGGAAGCTAAGACGACCTGGTCACACAGCCGAAGAGCGGAAGTCTCTCGTTGACGCAGTATCTAATATCATCAGTCTTCAGAAAGCTACTGGAGCATTTTCGGGACCAACAGGACTGGAAAGTGATGCAGACGAAGACATGCCACCAATATCGATCAAACAGCAATTCAAGAGATCGATGAGCACCATGCCGAAGCTCAACACAGCGGGTCTAGTCATGCCGTCGCTCAATCTGAATGTTCTCGAGCAACACTCCGTCGTTGAAGCCCGAGAGTTTGCACACTCTTTGCTGCCAAGCATTGTTGCTGCGCCTGGGCCGAGACCACGACGGAATACTGTACCCGTACGCGACCCGCCCAACATCTCCGACAGGCAGACGGAGAAAGAACCAGTGATGGGCACGAGTAGTAGACGAAAGACTAGGTCTGCCAACATGCTGTGGTGCCTCCAACTCACGCCAAAGCAAGCTGAACGAAGGAAGTGGATCTACGCAGCCGCAACGTACTTCGCTATCTTCATCACGATCGCTATACCTGTCCGGATCTACATCGCCAGAAAGGCGCTGCATGATCAAGAACCCATTGGTTGGGCACTCAGCTACGCATTTGGCCACATTGATCACTTCCGTACGGTCATTGAATCACTACATCTCCAAGCGTGGGTCCCACTGCCAAAACCTATGGGCGACTGGACCCATGTCGCCTTTGCTCTACCACTCGACATCGATCTCGTCCGCGAAGCGCTAGGTCAAGCAAACGTTAGGCTCTTGTTGATCGCATACTGGGCCACAGTACTTCTGGTCGGTCTTCTCGCAGTCTTTTCACTCACGGCCTTTGTGGAAGTCGACACCCGCCGCAAAGTCTTCCACGGCGTTATGGTCGCTATGCTCACACCTGCCACATTCGTCGACCCATGCTTCGTCGCACTCGCCCTCGGCCTCGTCTTGGCTGTCTTCTTACTGCTGGAAGTCATTCGAGCAGGACAAGTTCCACCACTCGGCAATGCCATTTCTCGCTTCGTTGCCCCTTACGTCGATGGTAGAGACCTACGAGGCCCAGTTGTGGTCAGCCACATCTTCCTGCTCATAGGCTGTGCAGTGCCACTTTGGTTCTCGCTGGCAAGTATGCAACGCTTCGGCGATGCACCCTGGCACGAGTTTGAATTGGCCCATAACCGCCGTGAAGTAGCTATGGTTGCTGGCGTCATCTGCGTGGGCATGGGCGACGCAGCGGCCAGCTTGGTTGGTCGTCGCTACGGCCGTCACAAGTGGATCTGGGTAGGTGGAAAGAGTATAGAGGGCTCTGTGGCTTTTGCAGTTGCGGTGACGGTGGGGTTGATGGCTGCGCGATCTTGGCAGGAGCTGGGTGGCTGGAACGGTCTTTCATACGACAGAATCGCTATGGGATGGGTACCCTTTGCATTTGACTGGAGCATGGCGTTGGTGAAGGCATTTATTTGTGGGTGTGCTGCGAGTTTCATGGAAGCAGTTTTGACGGGGGCGAATGACAATGTTGTGGTGCCGGTGGCGCTTTGGTTGATGGTTAAGGGAGTTAGAATATAGATTAGATGGGAGGGGAGGGCATCAGTAGATCATGTTATGCCACAGAAGTATTTGAGGTCATCCGCAGGACACTTTCACATGAACTTTGCGCTAGGCAAGGATGTCGGCTGCTTCGCGCACTTTCTGACACACAAGCGATTTTCCTCGCTTGGTCTTGCAACTCCAGACGTCGGCGCAAAAACACCTCGAGATCAAGACCATCACCAACCTGTTCAGCAAGACCGACCAAATCGCTGTCCAGTATTAGTGTCCAAGATCACCTCCCCGGTACCCAATCAACAAACACAGTCTCCATTCCTACGACCAGGTACGCCATCCTGGCTCACTTCAATATCATGTACACTGACACTACTGGCAGTGCGCATTTCCCTGCACCATGTCCATCAACGTCAACGTTTCCATCATCGTTCCTCTCGGACTCTTCTCCGCTATCCGCCATGGAGGAATTGACAATCTGAAGCCACATGAGCTCGGTCACATCAGTTCAATCGCCACACAGGCCCTCGTTGAAGGAAGTCAAGCCACTCGGCTCACTTCTCCTCCACCGGCGGACTTCGAGGTCACCATCACCAAATTGAAGGAGAAGATTAAGCCCACGGGGGCAGATTCAGAGTCTGCCGACTCACGATCTCTCCACGGACGATTACAGGACAGCAGAGAAGTCTGGTCCCGCTTGGATCCACTTGCGACTCATCAGAAGCTCCTTAGCCTGCAAACACACCTTGACCTGCTCATGTCCCAGGGAACACTGACGGCTGAAGCTGCGCTGAACTACCTCGAAGGTGAAATTCGCGCCAAGAAATTCCTCCTCCCCGCTAAGAAGCCGAATACTAGACTGTCCGCACGTCAAAAGAAAATTCACGTCTTCTTGCGTGAGAGCGCTACGTTCCGGCATCGCATATCACGCTATTTCAGACGACGACTGCATCTCGCTCTGGAGAAGGCTAGGATCCAGGCCCAAAGGACCGCGCGCAAGAATGAAGAAGATAACGTCTACTCGGTGGTCAAGAACCTTTCCAACAATCCTGGACATCGTCGTGTCGGGCCGGTCTTTGAGTCGTCAACGGATGCGAAGGAAGTCGCTCTGCTTATGCTGCTGGATTACACCTTGACGATGCACGGGGCGCAGAATGCTGGACATCTTTTCGCCGACCAGGTCTCGGGGTTTGGGTTATTGGACTTTGACGGCATTGGTCTGATCTGCGAGCGGAGCAAGGCGTGATTCCTGGCTGTTTGTCATACGCGAAAGGGCGCTGCTCGTTTGCCGTGTCGGAGGGATATCGTCAATACTGACAGGATGTAACGTGATGCGCTTGTGACAGAGACCAAACTTAAGGGGAGAGAAATGTATCGGTTTACGTCCTTTCCTCGTATGAGAGCGAAAGAAGGTTGATTTGGGGGGGACGGGGGGGCGCGCGAAACTGCCCCATCGGTTTTCAGGCAAATTGAAGAGTTTGCAATGCAAACCTTCTGCATGATCTCGCATTTACGGTACGACATTACCAACTGTGTCATCTGAGCCCTAGTTAATTCAAATCCTCGACCTTTCATCCTCAGTGTTGCCCACAGTCAGAGCTCCTCACGAACAATACCGACTTCATAAAATCCCGTTACCTGAGTCTCTCCATGCTTAACACCATTGATCGGTGGCTTGGCGGGTGAGGCCGCCATTGTTAGTGGGATCGGAGCTGGATGAGGTTGCATGTCTGTTGACTGCATGATGGACGTTGTTTGTGGTTGAGACATGTTGTTTCGATGTCCGGTTGTTTTCTTGTATGGAAAGACTGAATTGCTGTCGGACCTTAAACGCCAAGCCGAGCACATGTCCTACTGTTCACTAGCTGCGTGCCCGCCGTTCACAGCAGCGTAAATATGAGAGATAGCGAATCAATTGGAAGAGCTATTGCAATTGAGGATGTTGATTCGCTGGGGTAAGTCTGTGTGCATTGTATGCCAGTCTTGTGCTACGTCTTCCTCCAGTTTAGCGACAACCGTTTACCACCAAGAAGGTGGTCAAATTAGTAGGCATATACTACAGGTAGTGAGTTGAGCACCACTTCGCCTTCTCTGTCGCGCCTTGATCTCGAGGAGATAGTCCCTCTCCTTTTTGCTTAGGTCATTGATCACTACACCAGTTTCGTCAACAAAACACTCGGACTCGTCGCACTGCAATGAGAAAGGCAATGATGCTTCAAGCCGTGCAGTGGGATATTTCAGGTAATTCCACGCGCCGAAATTTCTCACCCTTGAAGGATTGGAGGCGTCGTCTCAGAATCATCAGAACTCGCCCGAGGCAGTCACTTGCTAGCGTATGCTTCTGCGTCTCGACCGAGACTTCTCTGCCCATGTAGCGCGGTGTTGTGCTCCAGTCGAGCGCAGCTTCAGAGTTGGGCTGCGACATTCCCATTCGACGGAGCTTGACGTCGTGCAGTAGCAGCTTTTCGAGTCTTTGCAGTGTGCTCTTCAGGCGCCTAGATCGTGGTTCCTCAGTTCCTCCAAGTGTACGACATCCACACTCAATAGCTTCTGAAATGCTGACAAATGACGGTACGCATCCGAGGAGCGATTCTCATCATCGCTTAGCTCACCAGGAGCTTCCTGCTCACGACGCCACGCCCGACCAAGACACGAACAGTGCAAGTCAGCTTCAGTAGTCTAGCAAACTTCGTGCCGACATCTTTGGCATCTTGGAGAACCTACAGGCATATGCTTTGACATTTGTAGCGAGAGCTTGCAAGAATTCTATGTCTCCAGATGAGGAAGGATCGCGCAACCGGCGTTCCTTTCGCCATCGCAGCCTGAAGAGACTCGACAACTCTCCGCGAAAGCTCGAGCTGCGGCTTTGAAGCACTTCTTGCAGACGAGCCACCTCCCGATAGTGTCCGAGGCCAGACTAATTAACAAACAAGCAACCACAAAAGCTTTATAAGCGAGCCTTGCGACGAACAAACGAGTAAGTGCTATATCGCTCATTTAGGTGTCTTAATTTAACATGGCGTAAGTAGTAACTCGTTTATAAGCCCTGCGGCTTCTACGTAACGAGGGCGATAGTACTAAACTTACCATTGTATATATATACTAACTAATCGGCTTCATATCAAAAACATGTACTTACAAGATAGATACCTAGAGAGCGATAACGAAGGCATCGGGGAGGCATACCTCGTTGCATATATTCACCTACATCTATGGCTCCTTCCGAATCGAGCTAAGGCTTACCTATTCAGTTAGGCTGGGTACGCTCTTAGCATCGCACAAACGCTGCAAACAAGCCTTTCTAAAATGTCCTACACGACTTGCAATGCAAGTAAGCCGTCGTAAAATAGCAAACAAACAAGTCAATAACCTCATTTTGCCTCTTTCGTTTGTTGAGCAGTCTGTCTGGGACTTATGGTCACGGCTCGAACTTGAACTCGTACTCTGCACCGTTCTTGTGCCGTATGACAAACTCTCTTGAGTACTCCGGCCGTATGCGTAGTTGAATGATGTCTTGAAGTTCTTTGGGTAGGCAAAGGATGTGCCAGTGCTGCTTCTTGTTAGGTGCTGTCATAGTGGGCTAGTGATGACTAGACTCGGTGCTGTTTGCACTTTAGGTAGTACAGGATGCAGCAACTTGGAATCGGATCTGAGATGAGGGGAAGTACTTGTTTGCGCTGTCGCGTCGATACAGGGGGCTTCTGGGGCCCAGGTTTGAGTGCCAAGCCAGCCATGTGCACCAGTGCTATCATCAAGCAATTAAGTTACTTAACTGACGCAAAAAGCGATACTTGCCTCGATAAATAACTAGTTACTTGCTTAACCAACACTAAGGGCTTATGCTTAACTAACTTAACTTGCTTAACTATATAGAAAATAAGATTTTAATACTTTTTATATATTTAAAGGCCTAGTAGTACCCTTGCGGATAGGTTGTTTTCCTAATATTTTTTAAGATACTTAAGATATAGTATATATAACCGTAGATTATATAGGAGGCATAGATCTAGTATTGTCTATATATATTGTTAAGACTACTAAATTCTTATAGTTACGGGTTATAGGGTAACCGGTTTTAGGGTTACGGAGTTATAAAGCTACGTAATTACGGGCTATAGCGGCTAAGCTATAGTAAAGCAATATAAGTACTATAATATACGTACTTATCTACTTACTTAACTTAACTAACAATATCGCATGTTACTTAACTAGGTATTATATAACCTTGCTTAATTAACTTAAAGGGAAAATTTGTTAAGCAAGCAGTCAAAACAGATCAAGTTAATTAATTGATGCTACCATTGATGTACACTTTCATTCACCATCTATGTACACATGATTCACCAGAGCCATGTTCCGAAAAGACCCAAGCTAGGATATCGATGCAATTCGCATGAAAGACTGGATCTACCTTTGAGGTATCTAAGTCAAGTTCAATCGCGATTTGCGTCCATTGACAAGCAAGGCGATTCGCTCTTATTTCTCCCCGACCATGTCGAGTCCCATATCAGCAAGCGCCATTCCAGCTGCCTTCTCCAAGAACAAAGCTCCCTCCGGCCCCATGCTCAGCTTCAAAGGTCCCACAGTTCCTCCTCGGTGATCGGTCGCTGTACAGCCTGTGCAACGACAGGCGAGGTTGGGCTGTACGTCGGCGAGGCGGGAGAGATATTAGCAGTACCTATGGCTGTACATGCCGGTGAAGTCAGACTGTAGGCAGGCGAGGTGGATGATGCCTTGGCTGCGCCGGAGGCAGTGCAGACGGTTGAAGTCGGACTGTACGCCGGTGATATGGGGAAAGCCTTCGCAGTGTTGGTGGCAGCGTACACTGGCGAAGTCGGGCTGTAAGAAGGCGACGCAGTTGAGATCTGGTAAGTGATAGCCGGTCTCGCGTACGCTGACGATGTCGGGCTGTAGCTTGGCGAAGTTGGTGAGGTCTTGAGAGACTGTGCGGCGTATGCTGGACTAGTCGGCGAGTAGCTAGGGCTCGTTGGAGAGTAATGCGGAGGTCGTGTAGCGTAGACTGGGCTGGGCGGCGAGTAAGAAGGACTTGCTGGAGAGGATTGAGGAGACTTAGGAGAGTATGTTGACCTCTGAGCGCCCTGTCCCGGTGCAGTTGCTTCAGCCCCAGGAGCAAAAGGGAAGTATGCCGGAGAACGTATGCTGTACGCTGGTGAGGTCGGAGCGCACCGGGGCAAAGCTGGCGAGTGCGCAGGGAGTGGTTGGATGAAATGATGACGTAGCAGCTCGGTCGTCCTCGATCTCTGTGTCAAGCAATGGATCGTCCGAGCTCACCGACCCATAGCATGGTGAGTCTGAACTCTGTCCTGGTGACTCCGCGGATTGCTGCGGCGCCCTCGAAGCGTCGATTTGCGAAATTGTTGTGTGCACACAAGTCCGAGCCTTCGTGGTGGGTGAAGAAAATACCGAGTAGCTTATTCTTGTGGAGGAGTACTCCTTTCTTAAGACTGAGCTTCGCATCTGCTTGCGGTCTGCGAAGTTGCGAAGTTGCTTCTTACGACCGGAGGCCGGGGGACATGCACCTTCGAAACCTGCCCCTCACGAAAACCAATCGTTGAACCGTGATATACTCCCACATCCACGTTGATAATAGAAAATACTACTATGTCCATGTTTCTTAAAATGTAACTGCTATATCTACCTATTGTTGTCAAAACATACTCCTATGTCTATACATTGTGCAAAAGTACTATGAAGTCCTGACTACTACCAACTAGCTGTGTATACAGGGTGCAAAAATAGGTGCAAAGGTAGTTACAGGTGCAAAAAGTGAATCCCTTGCACCTTCAACTAGTCAGCTATTGTTGCTGCCGATAATTGAACTTCGAAACAAGATAAGGATGGGATCCGACGTTGCTCCTCTGCTCCTGCGTAAGTCTCCTTAATCTTGTTAAAGTTAAAGATAAAGACGGAGAGATCCTAACCTTGAGCCCTGACCTTCATTTTCGCCTTCATGCTTTATGCTTCAAGATCGTGTCACTAACATTTATATAGCACCTCTATACCTGCCACTGAGAAGAAGGGCCACAAGGTAGGTACGATAAAAGTTATCGGACATATCAGTATGTTTTGATAATAATAGCTAGACACGGCAGTCCCACTTTACATGATATAGGTACCGTAGTGTTTTCGATTACAAAGGTAGATATGGGAGTATTTCACCAATCGCTGAATGTATGCGACCCAGTGGATATCTTGCACATGGATTCACAATCTCTTTCTGTCCCAACGTGCTATTGTGCCTAGATCTAGCCATTAACCCTCGTCAGGGTGTCGCAGGATACGATTGCTACTGGTACATGCTACTCACTGTGCACCCGCACGAGTCAGTAGACCGTTAGAGAGATTTACAATCCATGGCAGACTTCATATAACCGGAAGACTCGGATGGCAACGTCGTGTTTACAATACGGCTGTGGCCGTGACAGCCTTCGATGATCAGCAAGGACGAACCGTCTCCTGCGAGGATGATAAGGACATTGAGATTAGTCTTAGCGGTCGCCAGTCAGCATTTCTTGAGCTGTTCTCTGTCAAGGACAGTATCCATGTATATGCGGTGTCAAGATATTCGCGGGCCGTCTTAGCAGTACCGTACTAAAGCAAGCATGGCGGCAAGGATCGTTTGCTCGTTCCAAACATGAGAAAGTAGCAGTAGCTAATGACAGATGTCGCGCAAGAGCAGAGCCAGGTTCGTGACCTTGACCCATATGCATGCGTGCAGCTTCGTAAGGGCAGCAGGCATCTCATCCGTCCATGAAAGCGCCTCAAAGGCTTTTCATCTGGGATCTGAAAGACCAACTTCTCCAATGTCCATGTAGACCTTAGCAAAAGGTGCAGATCTTCCCTGCAGGGCCGCGTGTAGTAAACCTGATTCGTAGTGGATCTGCTCAATTTGAACACCATATTGCTGGGCATGCTTGGGAGTCGGTGTCGCGTGTAGATCATTTAAACGTAGTTCCCAGGGTCGAGGGAGTGTTGAAGATGGGGTACAAATAGTGGTGTCGATCCCTCACAAAGCTGCACTTCATCAACCAAGAACAACAAGCGCACACAGACCTCGAACCTCACCATCAACCCTCTCACAATACTCAGAAATCGACATGGTCAAGATGTTCACTTCAGCTATCGCCATTGCCACACTTGCACTCGCCGCCTCGGTCAACGCAGTGTGCTCCGACGACTCGTGCGACTACGACATCGACACTGGATATTACTGCTGTCAACAGGGTCTCGACCACTGTCAGATCGATCAGGGCGATTGGGGCTGCGTTCAGATTGATGGTGGTGGTCCAAATTGCGTGGACCAGACGATGGAATGTGACGATGCTTGCCTCGCCAACGACTTGATCTATGCCTACCAGCGAACTCGGTAAGTGCCATGATATAACTGGCTCGGCTCCATTTTGCAAGTAACTGACAAGCGAGTAGCTCCGACGACTACACCTGCATCTGCACGAATGTTGATGCCAGCATGCCGGACCCCAACGAGTATTGTATTCCGGGTTAAATTTTGAAGGTCACCCAGCGTTGGCCCGTCCGAGGCAATGCATCGTGAAAGAGGGGCCTCAGGGAAGAGTAGATGACTGCGCAACAGCTTCGGTGGTTGGCAGTGTATCAATGTAATCTCGAGCTCGTAGATGTCCAAGGTTACTCCATCTCCCACTGAGAATAATGGGGGTACTCTCGATCATCAATAGCGGCGATGGCAGCCTCGCAAAGTCCTCAAGATTTATTCGTTGGTCGTGCAGCGGTGATGTTCCGGCCAGTAAACTTGAAATGAGTATCAAGGCGATAATTTTAGAGGCTGATACAACCAGCCGTTGTGCATGCGTAGATCACGTATATAGGGACACTCGGCAATGCTAGTCCCATCAGATGATCAGACGGAAGGATTGTTGAAGCGGCGGAATCCGTGTGGTTCGAGGAAACGTTTCCTTGTCATGCATCTCCCTGCTTGGTACTCCTGCAGATACTTTAACAATGAGTCAAGGAAGACTTCGTATCTATTCGACAGTCTTGTCGATGGCATCTGTAGGGCGCGAGTGCAGGCTATGTACTGGTGGTGTCTTTGACACTGATCCACTATCGTCTGTCACGGCCGTAGGCGGTAGTGGACGGCTTAACGCACATCTCGAGTCCGGGGCGAATTTGTATGCGAATCGCTAATAAACTATAGATTCGAGCTCGGTATATTGCATACTTACTTATAAACGCAATACTTAATTATATTAAGTATAGTATGCACCGTCTTGTAGCTAATTACTTCGCAAATAATGGAAGATCCGAAAAAATCGAATATTTAGATTCTCTCGTTAGATATATCGTAAGTTCGTAATCCTACGACTTTCTTAAGATACGGCGTCTAACAACGAAACACTTTTTACTATTATATATTATAAATTTAGATCATGCGAGATCGCAAAAGAAAGGGTATTTCGGCAATATATATATAATCTATTATTATTGTTATAGGCGCGTGCTACGCATGTCGCGTTTTCGCTAGTAAAAGTTGTGTGCGTTGAGCCTGTGATTTGCGTTGAGCCGTCCACTACCGCCTACGGCGGTAACAGACGATAGTGGATCAGTGTCAAAGACACCACGAGTAGCAGGGTGATTGCGAAGCGACGGGTCAGAGACATTATCCCAATTCTGGTATGCCTGCATCTCTAATATCGTGCTCCAGGCGATGGTTGATCCGGCCTCCAAGCCCAGGGTTTCTTCATAGAAAGATTTTCCTCGGCCACACGCGAGCAATGCATTCTCTTTCTAGGAGAACATCAAGGTTACAGCTTCTCACCCCGGCAGTTGCACAGCTACCGGCAGACGTCTCCGAGCTAAACTTTGCCCGGATTCATGGCATACCGCCACCTCCGGCGAAGACTTACAAGCTACAAATGCCCGACTCGCGTGGGTCTAGACTGCTGCATATCCGACGTAGAAGCGGAAAAGTCGATAAAAGCTCGTGGTTTTCCTCGACGATAATGTTGGCGGGAGCCGATGAAGGTTGGTAGGCAGGGCAGCCTTGCTCAGGAGATAGCAACGCTTCCAGAAAGTGATATACAGTCTACCGATTCGCGGTGGGCGGAGACGACTCTGTGTCAGGGCAACTTGTCGCTGTGAACACACTACACGTGCTATATCGCCTGTCATTATAAGTATTCAAGGAAGCTCATTAGGCACTCCAGAAACACCATTTGTATCAGCCGCGCCGTCCGAGATGTACTCGTTTGGCTTGTACTCGCGAACAGCCTCAACCCATCCGAATTCGTCCTTCACTTTACCTTGCTGAATGCCTTTGAGCTGAGATAGAAGCTTGACCACTGCTGGTCCTGGTTCGTCGCTGCCACCTTGGTACTTGAAAGTGTCCTTCTTCGAGCGCATAGTGATGCTCTTGATTGGAACGAGCGCGGCGGCAGTGCCCGCCGCGGCAATCTCTGTGAACTTGGAAATTTCCTCGTATTTGATCTGCACGATGATCAGAAGTGAAGGACTTCACGATGCGAACGATGAACTTACAGGTCGACACTCGACTTTCCAACCCCAGCTCCTTCCTATTTGGCAGATTGTGTCGCTGGTGACTGACTTGATCGCATTTCTGCTATCGGGTACAACGATCGTGCAGCCTTCTTCAGGCGTGCCATAAATACCGATGAATGCAGAAGTAGAGAATTCGTCAATTTCCGTCCTCGTCTTGCTATCCAAGTGAAGAGTGATGCCAAAGCCCTCTTTCTTGGCCTTGCCGCTATGTCTAAGGACGGGCGCATAGTTGCCCCCAACCTTGGCACTGCCAGTACCTTCAGGCGCTGCGCGATCAAAGTCTTCCAAGATGAGGGCTGCCACCGGATGCACACCATGGTAGACACCTGTCGGCATAACGTAAACGACGAAGGTGTACTCCTCGGGAGGGTCCAGACCAAGGTGTGCAGACGAGCCGAAAAGAAGTGGCCTAATGTACATACTCGCACCAGTCCGGTGAGGTGGGACATAGGCGGCATTCAGGCTGACAGCAAGATGTACTGACTGCTTGAAGAGTTCGACAGGTACTTCTGGCATGCTGACAAACGATGCAGAGTGCTGCATACGCCCAGCGTTCTGGTGAGGTCTGAAAATGCCAATGGTGTCATCACCGGGACCTCGCGATGCCTTGAGACCTTCATAACATTGCATACCATAGTTCAGGCCAGGCGCCATTCCGTGAATCCGCAAGAACGGATCTTGAACGAATTTCGGCGGCGTCCATTTTCCGGTCTGCACAGTGTATGTCGACTCGATATGGCCATTGACTGCATACGTCAGTTACAGTCGTTGCGCAAGATCTGCGGTCAAACATGCCTTCTCTCACTTTGAAGCCTATGTTGTCCCAATCTGTACTCCCTGTCAGCTTCGCGACGACGTCCCAGCCGGCCACGTTGTCTTACCAATGGTATTAACAGGTGGCGGAGGAAAGCTGGATGCCATTGTGGTGATTCTCTTTTGACGAAAGTTGGATTCCTTGGGAGAAGTGGTCAAGTCGTGTGACACCGGTGGAGATGTGGTGTCGGCCCAAGAGTCCGAGCAGCATTGAACGGCCCATTTCCGCGGCTGGCTTTACCCCTGTCTCTTGAACTTCGTCGTCGCGTTGTAAGGCTTTGCCTTCGAATGAGTTAATCAGACAACGATACATGCCCTAATATCGTACGATCAAGATAGGCCATACGCCGCGTTGACGTGTCTAAAACGTGTCTCAGTTGTCTCGCTACCTCGTTGTTCAAAAGCAGCCATGAAGCTATGCCAAGCCGCGGAGGTGGGCCGCTTTCAACCTACACGATCCTTCCGGCCCGTTACTACGGTATTCGGTCTCTTCCTTATCTACACGACCTGCAACATTTAAAACGCCTGTTCGACAGCGAGAGTGGCATACATGCTTCTATATCCGCTGTTCAAGGCTGGCATAAGCGAAGAATGCAGTATTGCAGTGTTGGAGTGCTGTAAAGTCCCAGTAACGTTTTTGCTTTCCCGCGGTGGGTTGTCTTATCCGGTCGTGCCGGTGTCGGCTTTGCAAGCGACTAGCCGCTGAGAATATGGGCAGCTCGCATTTCCGTCTACATACGCGCTTTTTGCCCTCTAGCACCCTGTACAACGTATGTCCGCCCGGCGAGGGCTAATAGCATCTATGTCTCACGTAGCCGAGCAAACTTGTGAGGTTCCGACGGTAGGAGGGTTCCCCCGAAGGGAGGGAGGGTCTCGTGGGAGGGCGGGGACTAGCGCTGTGGGGCAACCATGCAGCCAATCACGCTAGTGCGCGTGTCCTCTGCTTCCATCTTGACAAGTGACTCTCACGAGACAACAACTCCTCAGTCACGTTCCCTTTGTTGTCAGCACATGTCAGTGCCAGCAGCTTGAGTAGCGAGGACTTGCCGCCTATATTGTGGTATCGGTACCTGGTCTTAACGATGAAATTCGCACGATAAATTGGGATCTTACGACCACGCGCTTTACTACCCGGAGCAGTGCACGACCGGTGTCTGGCCTGCACAATGCCTGTCTCACGTGGGAGCTCGCGGCGTCGAGTCATCTTCATCATAGCGGCGGCAGCACTTCTCGGCCTTACCTTCATATCTTTCTTCCAGCGTATGCCCAAATCCCCGGACCTAAAGGATCTCCGAGAGGCACTGCCTGACCCTGGGCTTTCTCTCGCTGATTCTACAGTGACAGGACCAGGAGGGGCGATTGCGCCGAAGTTGGGGAACGAAACTGCAAAGGCAGAGCTAGGACGAGCAACGTGGAAGTACTTCCATACAGTAATGGCGCGCTTCCCTGATAAGCCCACAAGAGATGAGAGCACGGCGTTGAAGAGCTTCATATATCTGTTTCAAAGGCTATATCCTTGCGGCGAGTGCGCGGATCACTTTGGCGAGCTGCTGAAGAAGTATCCGCCGCAGGTCTCCTCGAGATCGGCAGCGGCGGTCTGGGCTTGCGATGTGCATAACAAGGTCAACAAGAGGCTAGGAAAGGAGATGTTCGACTGCGCAACAATTGGCGATTTTTACGATTGCGGTTGCGCGGAAGATGAGGAGTCGGAGAAGTCGGCTTCGGATGCGAGGAACGCCATGGCAAAGCCTGACATGAGCAGCGAAAGGAAGGAGAAGCTGAATCAGAATGGTCGGGACTTCGATACCGATCTGCTGGTTGCAGACTAAAGCAGAAAGCCGTCGAGCATGGCGCGAGGGGAGGGTATAAGCAGATACACCTGACAAGCACGAGGGTAACAAAGTCATTCCGGCTTCTCTAGACATATTTACGGACGGCCCCATCCCTTCATCGATGGTTCAGAATTTCAATTCCCAATCGGCTCACGTGCTGACAAGCTCCTGTTCGATCCTTGACAGGCGCAAGCCATACACCGGAAACGGGATGGTCCGAGCGTTCCTCCCCAACATCCGCATTCTCTCGAAATTCATCCTTCAACCATCAAATGTCATCACAACATGCAGCTAGAAGATGGCATTGTGTTCATACTCACCTTCGAACTGTTCGTGCGCGGTCCACAGCGCAGATCCATGGCCCTGGGACATGGGGTATCCGACAAATCCCTATAGGATGCACCAATGTGGCGACTGCGAAGGACAAACGACCTGCACCTCGCAAAGCACTACGAAGGGACTGGACCACGACACCGATGGGCAACAACCCTGGCCCTAATAATCTTGCAGACTTCCAAAAACTAGCTGAAAGGGGACAAGCTACGGTAAAGGATATTTACACCTTCCTCAGCAGAACCAGGACCGGACTATTGTCACTACCACTAGCGGGGCGGCGCACAAAAGCCGCACACGCAGGTGGCAGCAAAGCGCTGCTATGGCTCTGGGAGAATCGGCTGAGTTGTCGTCCAGGGGACTTTGAAATGGAGTTTTGCAAGCTGCTATGCTGGTTCGTGGAAGCCGAAGGCAACGAGTCGTATATCCTTGACTGGGTAAAGACCTCGGCGCAAGAAGCGGCAGATGCAGGTGTTGTCAAAGTAAATGGCAATAGCGAATGGGGAATGCGATTGGCTTGTTGTGATCGCTTACTGGGTGGACTGGTCGATGCGAAACTGGACTGGGATGTTAATGGCACTACTAATTCTGCGCTTGAGATCTTACAGCAAATCATGTCTCTATCGAAGGACAATGCAGCACACAGGCTTGTGCCCCTGTTTTCCTCGTTCATGGCCATCTCTCGCGCAGTACGCGACGAAAGCCGATCACCGTGTGATCCGAAGCTTTTTGAACGTTACCTCCGGCGGAATCGATTCTGGGCCAGGACCAAGTACGATTATAACACAATGGCCTTATATCACCCGACACAGCCGAGACCTTACCTGCTAGCTAGATGGGTATCCAACTACTACAAACACCCAGCCAAGCGGGAGTTCGAGATACGAAAACCAGCAGAGTTGACAGCCATGGGGTTTGACGCACTTCGAGCCTGCTACATCTTACGGCTGCTTGGTGATGCGCCGAGAGCTAGTTCATTGGAGAAGCTTATTCAAAAACATCATCCGGATTCCTGGAAATATCGCGCACAGGTAGTTCGTGAGCTGGGAGACAGCCAAAGATTGAAGGCTTTACACGAAGACGCGAGATTTCATGGACGTTCCACGCTTGGCGAAGCATGACAGGTCGCGGAAGTGGACATCGCTCACGCAATACCGGACGATCATTTTCTTGGAGCGCAAAGCGCAGGATTGCCTTGACACCGGCCACACCATTGTGAGACATGCCCCTTGCGGAAGCGGCAACATTTTGTCGCAGGAACTTCTTCCTTGCTGACAAATCATAACCGACCGGGCTTGCATCTCGCTTTGCTGTCAGACCAACACTAACATGAGCGAATCCACCACTCGCCGCAAACACAGACACCCTCGTCCACAGATATACTGCGCTGTATGTCATCGTCGCAAGGTCAAATGCGACAAGAATCTGCCATGCGCTCAATGCATCAAGCACGGCTGCCAGGATGAGTGCAGATTCGATGGACTTCCAGCAAGATAGGAACTCGGATGGGCATCGTCCAAGGTCCCGACTGGCGCTACGTCCGGCGTATGTCAGGACCAGAGTTATCACAGTGACCTCAGCGTTGCCAGGGCCAATGACACTCCAGACCGTCCCGATTCAACACAACGGCGATCGTTGGACCAGGCGCCTTCAATGCCGAATCAATACTCTTCTCTCCAGCAATCTTATCAAATGCATCGATCACAGCTGGCCACTCATGACTGGATTTCTGGCCAAGGACCATTGCGTAGTCGCACACATGTATCCTTGTCATCACAACCATTCGATAGACTGCTAGCTTACGCTAGTATTAGCCTAACAGATGAAGCGAATAGTCAATCCAAGGCCGAGTCATCCGCCGTCACTATGTCCCCCAAGACGTCGGTAGCAGGATTTCCTGACTCAATCTTCGAAGATCTGCCACCATTAACCACAGCGTGCGGTTTGATTGTGCGATACCTCGAGACTTTGGACACTGTCTACCTAATCCTGGATCGAAAAGCTTTCGAGGACGAGACTCGTGCGCTGCTGGAACATCCGAGGAATGCTTCCACATTACATATCATGAAGTCTCTACTAGTCCAAGCTATGGCATCGGCGACCTATCTAGCGGGAAACGTCCCTGTGATACACGAAGCGGCATGCCGGTGGCTACAAATGGCAGCCTCGTGTCTCACAACACCGCTCGAGTCTGCCAAGCTCAGCATCGAAGAAGTTCGATCATTCGCGTTGCTTTGTTTGGCTGAGCAGATTTTGAAACAGGATGTTACTGTTTGTTACCTTCGATCTGGCTCTGGTGTTCGAGCTGCGATGGCGCTCGGTCTCCATCGAGCTGAAGATTCAGCCTCGAGACGCCTATGGTGGTGCATCAGCGAGCTCGACCTCAATGCTTGTCTCGCAGCTGGTATGCCACCTTCTGCTGGGACGTTGAGCAATCTAGAGGACGGAGCAAGACCGCACAGCTCGATCCATAGCCCTGAAGACATCCAACGTATCCTGCAGGCTTCCCTAAAAACTAGACAGAAGATCGTCACATTAATCAATACGGAGAAGCATCTCCACTTCGACCAAATCCTCCAACTCAGCAGCGACCTCAACAGAACCATGCATCCGATACATACAGGCGAGACCGTCGGCGAAGATACCTTCGGGACCCAATTCCTGTCCTTCGCCTACACAGCCCACCTCTGCGCCCTCCACCGCTCCTTCGCCACAATCGAAGATCCAGCCTTCTACCTCTCCCGCAGCACAACCCTCCGACTCTCAAAATCTCACCTTACATCCCTGACCTCCAGTCTCAGCCAGGACCCAGCCTCCTCCTCTCCATTCAGCTCTATCTTCACGACTCCCGGCCCTCTCTGTCGCCCAACAGCCCGCCACACGATCCTATCGCAATCGTACGAACTCTACCGCAGCGATAACAGCGCGATGCTCAACCTACCCGAGGAGAGCAGGTCCGGGATCTTAGTAACGCTGAGAGAGTTCTTCAAAGTCGCGGAGGCGAGGATGAATGAGGGGATATTTTTGAGAGGAGCTGCATGGTACCGGCTATGGTCTTTGCACATCTGGATGCGACGGAGAAGTTTAGGGCGGAGAGCGCGGAGTATGTGAAGTATATGCAGCAGGTTGGGAAAGTGGCCAGGGGTTGTCCAGCCTCTGTCCTCTCGCCAGGGGACACCGTGCGGGCCTAGCATCAAGCAGCTCTGCGGAGTTTAACGCGCCAGCGAGCAGAGGCTGTAGGCCTGCTAGGGTGTAAGGACAGGATGGATGTGTGCACTATGTGCTTCGGACAAGTCGATACACGCGACGCCTTGCCTGCTTTCCTGTTCGCAGCGAGCAGAAGTAGGCAACGTGCCAAGCAAAGCGCTTGATGCCTCAGGCACGGCTGCGCCTGGTTTGGGGCACTGCTAGGCGGAGCTACGTGGAGCCTTTCCTGCTGGCCGACTTGTAGGAGCTCAGATGCTATGGTCCGATTGTCACGGAAACGGTGGGGTGGTCGTGTTAGGAAGGCACGCCATGTTGAGCGTGTGGGTCCCACGAAGCTCTGTTTGCACCTCACTTCTCTATGTAAGCTGGATCTGACTCGCGTGCAGTGTTCGGTGGTAGATATCGATGAGCACACATTGATCGCTGGCGGCGTCACTGCCTGTGCAACGCAATCGGTGGTGGGTCGTTCAGGCTACGTGATTGTGTTACTGTATAGCTGTATGCCATGCCACCACCAATGGGGCATTGTGAACTTGCACCGCTGGTCGCTCGTCGACATATATCATGCGATGACCTTAGCGCTGATGCTGATGACGATTGCAAGGTTAATTATCGACCTGATAGGCGCCTGGTTGTTTCCAGGACTGCGCTGCCTTGCCCAAACAGTGCTCACCGGCGGGGGAAGTGGCTAGCTTATCGCAGCACCAGGTTGTCGTATCGGGATGATCTTTTGGCGCTTGTTGCCATTGCCGTGTTCTATAGCAAGCTCAGATCTCGCTGCCTGCCACACCTCTTCTCCCAGTGCAAGCACACGCGGCCTGGTCGCACGGCTTATCGCGTCGTGGAGATGTGCGGCAAGCTAGCTTCTGGTAGGTTGTAGATACAGTTTGTAGATATGCCTGGGGTTTCAGGCCAACCAGCCGCATGCGCTTGCATTGCGATCGGGGCCGGTCTCGGATAACACACGTGTTTGAAGGCGAAGTGAAGGTTTTAATCGGGACCAGATTACTTTACAGAAGCACACCCTTTTCTTTGTCGAAGCGGCGGAACTTCTGGCAAACCGCGGATATGCTGTCAGCCGCGGCGACGATGATGAACGGTGAAGAGAGCAGAGACAGGCACGTCGAAACGGCTGCGAATGACACGATCACGCGTGATCTGAGCATGCTTCCTTCAGGTACCGAGGATGCGGACTTGAGCTAGGCGTGGTGTTCCACGGCGGAGTCGATAGTGCACAATAAGAATCGCCGAGCACGCAAGCTAATAAGTGCTATGATGAGATTTTGTTCGCCATTGCCATCATAGCAGAGCCGGTCGTGTGCGCCGGGCGGTAGATTGCGGGCGAAGCACATGCGTCGCAGTACTTTCATGTACTTTGCACATCGGTCCGTCTGCAGTACTTGGGCACAGACAGTTATCAGCGCGTCGCTGGTGTTATCGCCTGCCGCTAGCGTCATTCGGGCTGGGATCATCCACTAGCTGCAGGTGAGCTCTCGTCGTGCACGTCGCGCAACTACTGTCCAGCATCTCTTCTCTGCCCATCCTACGACGGCCTCACCTCCGCAGCAACAACAACACCACCACCACCACGCCCTGCCTGCCATTCGTCACCGCACACGCTCCCCTTCATTGCTTTCACATCGCTCTCTGCGTCCGCGGCGCACGTATGATAACCAGCGAATAGAACGCTCTTTCAACCCCACAGCAGCACGCCAGCCTAGTCCGCGAGACCCTTCCGCCCTATCGTAGCGTCACTGGTTCGAGTCACGGCCTCAACTGTGACAGCGGCTACACACGACGGAGGCACCCACCCATCACGAGCACCTCCCCGTCGCCCCGTGCACCGCTCCGTCCGCATCATTCACTGTCCACCCGTGCTCATGCACCTCGCATAGCCGGCCGAGCAGCGAGTCCGTGGCAACCGACACCGCATCCATCCACCGCATCGCGTCAACTTTTGGTGCCCATGCATCCCAACTACCAAACGGCCACCGAGAACGACACTTAGGCATACGAGAAGAGGAGGTCTCTGATTGATTGTGACTCGCTATCCCACGCCGCAATCATGGCGGCCCCGCCACGACATCCGCCATCATCGTCGCGGCGGCCACCGCCGATGCCAGAAGCGGAGCCGGATCTGAGCATCGACGAGTTCAAGAGAGGGAAGGAGATTGGCAAGGGCAGTTTCGCCACTGTCTATCTCGCGCAGCATCGGGTATGTATGATGAGGCCCAAGCCTGTTGCCGACCGAGCGTTGCGACAAGAGCTGCAGTTGGATACATCGATGCTGCAACAACTTACTGACAATGTGAACAGGAGAAGCGGAGTTATGCCGCTGTCAAAGCTGTCCAGATGGCCAAGTTGTCTAAGAAGCTCAAGGAGAATCTGGGCAGCGAGATTGACATCCTGAAAGGCCTGCGGCATCCACACATCGTGCAGCTGTTCAAATGCGTCGAGAAGCCGAACTGCATCTACTTGGTGATGGAGTACTGTCAACTATCGGATCTGGCGCAGTTTATGAAGAAGCGCCACACTCTTCCCAACTTCCCCGAGACGGCGGACATCTTCAAGAAGTACCCGAACCCTGAGCATGGAGGATTGAACGAAGTGTTGGCACGGCACTTCCTCAAGCAAGTGGCCAGCGCGCTGAAGTACCTCCGGTCCAAGAACCTGATACATCGAGATATCAAACCGCAGAACCTACTGCTCAACCCGGCACCCACCTACATGTCGAAGCAGAAGCCGGAGGATGTGCCGCTGGCCGCAAGTGCAGATTCGCTGATTCCTGCCGTTGGTGTGGCTTCTCTTCCGATGCTCAAGCTTGCTGACTTCGGCTTCGCACGACATCTTCCATCCACCTCCATGGCCGAGACACTCTGTGGTTCTCCTCTATACATGGCTCCGGAAATCCTTCGTTATGAGAAGTACGATGCGCGCGCTGATCTCTGGTCTACTGGTACCGTCTTACACGAGATGATCGTGGGCAAGCCTCCGTTCCGGGCACAGAACCATGTCGACCTCTTGAGGAAGATTGAGAAGGCTAACGACCAGATCATATTTGACAACAAGAACATGACCATCAGCCGCAGCATGAAGGACCTGATCCGAGCACTGCTGAAGAAGAGCCCACTAGAGCGCATGACGTACGAGGACCTCTTCGAAGATACCGTCGTTGTTGGTGAGATTCCCGGCCTGGTCAACGAAGATAGACCGCAAGAAAAGATTATGCCGAGATCCATTCCTGAAGTGGAAGAGCTGGGCAACAAGATGACTATCGTAGAAGAGACTCCACGAAAGGCAACGATCGTGGAGGAGACACCAGCTGCGTTGCGACCTACTCCGGAGCAGCGCACGCAGCAGAAGAGACCGTCGCAGGAGCTTCCAAGACGAACATCGTCAAGGAAGTCATCAGAACAAGACATCAACCAGCAGCAAGCAGAGGAGGTAATCCGCCGAAAGTCACCATCAGGAAGACCGGATCAAGCCGAGGCTGCAGCGACGGGCACGAAGAGACAGCCGGGTCAGCGCGAGCAACGTAGGCCAAGCATCGTCGCCCACATCACTGCACCGGGACGCCAAGAATTGCACCAGCAGCAACAAATGATTGCTCCAGCGCCACCAATCCAGCGTCGCGCTAGTCGTTCGTCGCCGCTTGCTGGACCGCCACTGGTGAGAGAGCCGACGTACGACGAGAAGATCAAGAACGAGCGTGCAGCGCGGAAGGAGCGGGAGCAGACTCAGCAGGACCTCACGTTTGAAAAAGAGTATGTTGTGATCGAGAAGCGCGCCGTGGAAGTCAATGCATTTGCGGACGAGCTTGATGCTGCACAGCACACCTATGGCTCTTCTGCTAAGCAGGGTACCATGGTGAGACGTGCCACAACTCAAGGACAGCCCACATCACAAACCGGAGCCACTCCAGCCAGTCCCTCTCGCGCCATGCAGCAGATGACAAGCCGTGCGCCGGCCGGGCATGCGCGTGCTGGTTCCTTTGAGAGGCGCTACGCTCCCTCGCCGCAGTCAACAACAAACATGCTTACCAAGGCCCTCAACGCTGCGAACGCGCGTCTGTTTGGATCATTGGGCAGTTCTCCTCCATTCGGAATGGGTGGTCCTTCCCCACCGCGTGGTTACGGCGCATTCCCAGCTTATCCGACTGCCGGCACTCTTGCGATCGGTGATGTGAACGAGATCAAAGCGCCCATAGACGAGGAAACTAAGATTGTCCGCATCATGGAGGAGGCCGCCCATCGTAGCGATGTCATTTTTGGCTTCGCAGAGGTCAAGTATCGGCAATTACTTCCAGCGACGCCTTCATCCCAAGACGCTCTCGGCATTCAGCAGATAGAAGCTCAGGAGCGGCCTGCAGATGAGGATGACATGACCACTGTAGCCGTGGTGGGCGTTGCCGAAGAGGCGCTTGTTCTGTACGTGAAAGCACTCGCGATCCTGTCGAAGACTATCGATCTCGCTGGACAGTGGTGGCAAAAGCAGGGAAGGAACGACGGCGGCACTTCCGACCCGACTTCGACGTCTGGCTGTTCATCTGCAGTGGGTATGCGCATACTGGGTGTCGTGAAATGGGCTCGCACACGCTTCAATGAGTGCCTTGAGAAATCAGAAGTGGTTGGCCGGAAACTGCAACACGCACAGAGACAGCTTCCTGACGACCATCCTGGACACCCCAATAACCAGGCGCAGCATTCTGGTACTATCACTACCTCGGCTGAGCACATTCGTATCACCAGCGGCATCACCGCAGAAAGACTGATGTTTGACCGAGCAGTTGAGATGAGTCGTGCTTCAGCTGTGCAAGAACTCGTTGGCGAAGACATGTCAGGGTGCGAGCTTGGCTATAAGACTGCCATTATGCTGCTTGAAGCAGTTCTCGAGAACGATGATGAGCCATTGATGCGCAAGCCGAGCGCGAAGAAGGAGAAGCCAGCGGACGAGGGCATCAACGGCATGGAGACGGAGGACAGGCAGACTGTCATCAAGCGTAAGTTCCTTCGTTCTACTGACGACGTTCCAGACACTAACATAGTCACAGTGATCG
Source organism: Mycosphaerella arachidis (assembly GCA_001297265.1). Lineage (NCBI taxonomy): Eukaryota > Fungi > Ascomycota > Dothideomycetes > Mycosphaerellales > Mycosphaerellaceae > Mycosphaerella > Mycosphaerella arachidis. The sequence continues at coordinate 35,748 of LIHB01000094.1, forward strand.
ATGGCGCAAAGTCTCGCCTTAACGCACTCAGAAAGAAGATTCTCATCGCACAGCAACAAAGTGCTAGGCGCTCTTCAGCAAGCGGCACATCAACACCCAAGGCTGACAATCCGTCACCAGCCGCAGCATCCCCTACTATCGCCAATGCGTCACCGCGGTGAGCATGAGCGATACTACATCTCACGACTACATCGCACTTTGCTTACCAGCGGGCGTCTGCACTTTTCGGGGCCAGCTCATTACGCACGACATGACATAGCACGAGCATCACGCAACAGGCGTTATCGGGTTGTTTAGACGAGTCATCACGACTTATGTTTTTTCCTCAATAGGCGTTGGACAAAGGGCGGTTTGATTACATGGGAGAGGCGGGTTCTAAAGCGCAGACAGAATGGCGCAGGATATTCGGAGCTACTTGGGAAGGGAACGAATGATGGGTGTGTTTCTGGCTTGCGCATGTTGATGGGTTGAGCCTCACAAACCAAGGCGCATCTCTGGAGCTGTTTGCAAAGGAAGCAAGACAACGATACCGAAGAAGATTGGATGCAAATGGAGCAAAGGGCTGGGGTGGCGCAACTCACATATGATACCACTAGTGACTACTGTCAAAGCGGCGGTGCCCCTATTTTGCTTTGAGCAGATTGGACGGGAGGGTTGTTTCTCTCGGATGTAACTTAGAGGTAGCGTTTCAGCTACTACGAGGTGAATGAGAAGCACCTCACATTGAGGAGCGCTGCACCGAGGGATTGATTTTGGACCATATGGATTGTTTCCGATGTACGCCGTGGTGAATGTCTCCAACCTGGTGTCGATCTCGTGCTTACGCTGAGGCAATGCAGGAGGTGCGTCATTCTGTGCGGGATCTCAGGTTGAGCTTTCTGCGGGCTGGACCAACTGCAGCTCACCCTCACCTTGTCCTTGCCGGTGCTTGCTATCGTGTACACTATCTTTCAACCAAAAGATTCCGCGCGTTGAGCTATATTACATGTTACTAGCGAGACTGGTACACTTGACGTCGAAGGAATGCTTCACACGTAGATCCACCACCAACGTCCTGGAAAGAAGAATCTTCACGAGAGAAGGCTACATCGATCGGCGACGAACCCACTTCCACCAGCGACAAAGCCACTTCCACTTCCACTTCCACGCGCGCCAGAATCACTGCTTCGTGCCTCCTTCGGCACAACGCTTTCGGTCGAGACACACAGTCATAACACCGAGCTATACACCGACGAGTCCACCGAGCTTGCAGCCAAGAGCTAGAGAGTGCAACATACAAAAGCAACAGCTCCGTCGAATACACCAAAACACGCCCCATACGCAGAGCAACATGGCGAGCCTCGGAGTGCACTCGAAGAAGCACAAGGTGTGCGTGGTTGGATCAGGCAACTGGGGCACGACAATCGCCAAGGTCATCGCAGAGAATGTGAAAGAGAACAAGGAGATCTTCGACGAGGAGGTGCAGATGTGGGTGTACGAGGAGGAAGTGCAGATTCCCAAGGACAGCAAACACTTCGACCCAGGCTCAGAGCTCTGCAAAAAGCCACAGAAGTTGACGCAACTCGTCAATGGCCTACACGAGAATGTCAAGTACCTGCCCGGCATACAGCTCCCTGCAAACATCATCGCCAATCCGGACGTCGTCGACGCAGTAAAGGATGCCACAGTCCTCATCTTCAACCTTCCCCACCAGTTCATCGGCCGCATCTGCGACAACATCAAGGGCAGACACCTCCCCTACGCCCGCGGAATCTCCTGCATCAAAGGCGTCGAAGTCTCCGATCAAGGCTGCGACCTCTTCTCCGACAGCATCGGCCAGAAGCTAGGCATCTACGTCGGCGCTCTTAGTGGCGCAAACATTGCCTCGGAAATCGCTCTCGAGAAGTGGTGCGAGACAACTGTCGCCTACGACCCGCCACACATGGACTCCCGCCGACCCACGCCTGAAGGAACACCTTCGGGCTCACCTCACGGCTCGTCCGCAAATCTGCAAGACCCCAATGGTGTAGCTACCACGCCCAAGGGCAAGAAGCAGAAACTCATGGCCCTTCCCACAGAGTATCCTCCCCTCAACCACGCAAACATCAAGAAACTCCTCCACCGCCCCTACTTCCACGTTCGTATGGTCCACGACGTCGCCGGCGTCTCCCTCGGTGGCGCCCTCAAGAACGTCGTGGCCCTCGCAGCCGGCTGGGTCGACGGTCTAGGCTGGGGCGATAACGCTAAAGCCGCCATCATGCGTGTCGGCATCCTCGAGGAGATCAAGTTCGGCGAAGCGTTCTTCGCCCAAACTTTCAAGCGTGAGACGATCACGGAGGAGAGTTGTGGCGTAGCGGATATGATTACGTCTTGTAGTGGAGGCAGGAATTTCCGGTGTGCGAAGATGTCCATTAAGGAAGGCAAGAGCATCAACGAGGTTGAGGAGCGGGAGTTGAACGGGCAGAAGTTGCAGGGGACGAGTACGGCGTATGAGGTGCATAGCTTCTTGAAAGCCCAGGGCATGGAGAAGGAGTTCCCCTTGCTTACGGCGGTGTATGAGGTGCTGGAGGGGAAGAGGAAGCCGGAGGAAATTCCGGATTTGATTGAGCCGCCTAATGAGTAAGGACTGGTCTGATCTGATTCTGATGAGCAACGACGCGACGAATGAGCTTGAGATTGAGCTTGAGCTTGGACGGAAGGCGTTTGTGGCGATGATCTGGAGCGGTTCGAATAACTAACTGCTGTTGTGGTGGTTTAGGCGTAAGAGTTGGCTGCCAAGGGCGAAGCTTTGACGTATCAAAAGCGAGAGGAACGCGAGGAAAGGAATCGCTTGGGACGGGTCAGATATTGCTAGTTTATCGACAATATTCGATATCATCCCGAGCATGAAGTATGGAAGGCCAATAAGGTAACAACTACGATGGTGCCGTGAGACGACGGCTCCCAAGGATATGTATGTACGTTGAAGCCTACGTACGGGTGAAGTACTATTCTACGTATACCGCCCTTGGCATTACATCGTTTCCAGTACACAGTACATCAAGCAAATCCTGCGAGCGCCGTGTATATTATGGAAAAGCTGTGAAGTTGTGAGCCTCTCGATCCGGATCGCCGAGCTGTCTAGCTATTCATTCTAGCTCGTATTCTATTTTAAACCGAACGCCGTGCGGAAGTGGAACTGCGGTCAGCGTGACTTCAGCTGAGACTTCAGTCCTGTTGTCCTCACACTGTGGCCTCGATTCTGCTGATTCCTGAGCCGATGTACGACGCCGCGAGTCCTGATCACTATGGGAGAGCATAGCGCGCGAGCAATGCATGCTGCGCTGCTTACTTACCGCGCTTTGCGATGAGCCTTGTCTGCCGAACGCTAATTCGAAGTATTGTCGGCGTAGGATGAGAGCGCGCTGCAATGGATCTTAGTCTTGACATTGTCTGGCCTGCGACTGCGACTGGATCTCCTAAGATGCGACTGGAAAGGAAGAGACGATGTGATGGTGGGTGTCGTGGAGGACAGAGCAACGAGATCTGATTGCGTTTCTGGGATGATGGAATTGAAGGGGCAGACAGGGGCTAACGCGGAGGACAGGATCCCCATTCGTGAAGCGAATGGGGAGGGGGAGAGCAGAGAGGGAGGCGCTGCTGAAGCGAACCTAAGGCTGGCAAGGGGAAAACGATGTGATGTGCTCAAGTCGGATATCACAAGGACTCGGAAGCGAGTAGTTTTGGGTGGACTGGACACTACTTGCTAATGTGTGAGGTGGATCTTTGCTTGATTGAGGTTGCTTGCGGTCGGGTAGATGCGCGGGTATCGTTACGATTCAATCTTTAGACGTGAATTTGGGTTCGAGGTCCTGATTTTGAAATTGTGGTCTGGTGTGGTATGGGAAGGCAAGGGAGGGGAAGGGAGGGGGTGGGAGAGTAGGCTCAGAGGATGTGGGAGGCGAGCTTTTTCGTTGTGGTTCGTGCCTGTTGGGTTGGGGTGGGTTCGAGCAGAGGAATGGCATGGCTGGCATAGAGCATTTCCCCGAGCGACGCCCCTTCTTTCGAGGCTGGGATACCACCACCCTATCGATCAATACTGCGCAGAACAGTGAGGAGTAGAGCTGACAGCGCAGATTGGTTCTGAGAGTTTGGTGTGATATGGAAATCGCTCAGCTCCAGTACACACTCTCGGAAAAGAGCATGAGCTCTCTCGCGACAGCGAGCTTCTTCGAATGCGTTTAGCGCATCTTCAGCCGTTGGGCGAAATATGCCCAGCTGATCTGAGTAGGTCGAAGGTCGATGGCGCCCTAGGCCACAAGGCCTCGCCCGACTCCATGAGACTGCTCCAATCGAGCTCTCAGTTTCGACGGCGCAATCGGTCGTGTGAAGCCCAAACTTACGTACTGTACGTACTCCTACTTCGTTCCTCCGCCTGTTGCGTGTCGCAGAGCCATTCATCTCCGTCGCGATTCTTTGCTTATGGCAGAAGGCTACTGATCACGGAATTCAGTCTCGAACAGGATACCGGCCTCGTACAAAAGCTCGGCCGTACTTCCCACTTATCACTCACCTACCTCTCGCTCTCGCTCAGTATACAACTAGCAAAGCTATGTTTTCAGCGCTCTCACTTGTGCATCCAGCAACACAACGTCACTCGTCCCCGACGAATCACGCCAGCGTGGCGCAGTTGCGTTACCAGCAAGTAAAATTACAACGAACTGTTACCGGCGAGATAAAGTCAATTGGGTAATGGTCTTGAACGACATATTTAATGTGTCCCATCCGTAAGGATCACCGGTCATTGTTGAATTTTCTTCACCTCCTATTGTAGGAGGTCTTCTCCCTGCCAATATGGCGACTTGAGGAAGTTCGAGTCTTGAATGTGAAGTGTGCTTTGCTTACTGCATCTATCGGGCGAATTGATGGCAAATTGTCCCTTACGACGACAACCTGAGGATTTAACGACGGTGTCAGATAGTCCGAAACACTTGGACCATATGGACACCACCAAAACGTCAAACTAGCATCGCTCACCTGCTGTTCTTCTCGTCTTCTCTTCTTTGGGACCATCTTCTCGGCCCGACAGCACTTCGGCATGCCGAATCCCTTCACCACCCTCTTCATTCGTTCACATCGCCCAAACACTCACAGGATCTGAGCTCAAGGGGATTTTGCCGCAAAGCTTCCACCTATTAGTCACGCACGCAAGCAGAAAACTCCAGACATTTCCCCTTCTCCTCTTTCTTGCCATTCCTCCACTCCAACAGAACACAGGAGAGGTCGTCTAATGGTCAAGATTCTGAGGGGCCCTAGCTGTCTCCATTCTTTTGACATGCGAAGGGTGGCAACCGTCCGCCAGTACCATTCAAACTCAGAGATGTGGTGTTCGACTCCCACCTTCTCCGACCAACCTTTTTTTTCATCAGATTTTCTGGCCTGAGGGCTGGTGGCTGGAGAAGAAAATCTTTCGATGGTTGAGCTCATCATGTCGTCCAACGCTTTTGCTTCGATGGAGATCACGTATGATGCTTGCTTCATGTTCTTCACCACAGCATTTCGTCAACCTCAGAGAGATCACATTGCTACTACGCTGCATCAGGGTCATTTCTTGTAGTCACGCGCAACCTAGCACTCATGTCCGACCTCTGATGAGCCTGCAGGCATTGCTCCTAGCGACATGCAACGGCAGCGCTGTCGCGCCTCCAAGAAATCGTTCCACGCTGAACCCGAAATTATTGGGCGACTGTAGGAATGTGAAGCAAAAGAGCTTCCAACGAATCTTTGTTGCCTGAGCCTTTTCCATGACCCCAGCAAACATACTCCAAGTCTTGCTGACTAGTGTGTGCACCAGCCTCTCAAAACTATCTGCTACCTTTGCCAACCATCCTGTCCAATGCATGCAGAGCAGGAAGCACTGGTGAGAGTAGTGTCGATACGTGTAGCCTCTCCGATTGATATATTACCTCTTCGAGACCCTATCTCTCCGACACATCATCTCGCAACCACCTCGCGCAGAGCACTTGCAACCATGGCCGAACGCAGCGCTCTGCAACAGCTTCTGTAGGTCGCACTTCATTCCTCCGCTGTCCATAGAGTCCCGCTACTTACGTAGCGCTGGAATGACGCTGGAATTACCACTTCCTATAGTGCGCCTCGCACACGGCGACCTCGTTAACCACCTCTCCGAAGACCTCAGCGACACTCGTGTCGTCCACAGCGAGCTACTCGCAGCCGCGTCTACCAGGTTCAAAATCCGCTTCGGCAAGATCTGGACGAAGACTTGAAGTACCATCATCAAGGACCCACCGACCGGCACACATGTCTTGGTATACTACTACCGACTCATCTCGATGATGGAGCATTCGTTCTCACGGACGAGGTGAGTATTAGCAGGCAGTCCGGATGATTTCCTTCAAGCTGACTCGGGTACAGGATCGTCGACTCGGAGTACCGGCTCGCGCCTGGACGATCTCGTATGGGCCTTTTCCTACTCTGATCTATCCAGGGGCTTTCCTCGCAGCTCGATGCCAAATCCAACTGTGAGGCACGGCACACGTTTGTGTCCTCTCCACACGCCGGAGGAAGAGGTCTGACTCTCCATCCGTGACCCATAAGATCGCCTTTGCACTACTCTACCAGCAGGATGTCACAATCGAAGTGGATCAGGAGCCCCTCGTCACGATCCGCGACTCTCTCAACGTCATCGCACTTACAGAATACTACGAGTTCCCCCCATCGATCTCTGCCCAGCTCGAGGCCCTTGTTCGCGAACTCCCAAGCTTGTGGGGAGATATCAGCGTCGAACCTATCCTCTACATCGCCATTGGCAAGAAGATCCGCTCTGCTGTCATCTTCTCCGACGCACGATGCGGTACTACATCGGGCCAAGGCTATGCTTACCAAGCCCTCCTGGAAGACGACGTGCTCACCCCAGTCGAAGTGACTATCAGCTCCTCCCCTCTTAGCAGTGTTTCCACGACACGCAGAGACGCGAGATCGCAAAGCTTCGTCAGCTGAAGTTCGACCGCTATCAAGCCCATGCTGGAGCAAGCCGTAACAAGCAAGGCCCAGTCGTATGTACTACCTGGCTCGCTGCGACCCTGGACAAGGAGAACCCTGGACGAGAAATGCGATTTCCTCGCCAAATCTATCTTTCGCAAGTACCTGGACCACCAGCTCCACGGCGAAGACCACTGGTCCCACGTCAAGCACAGCGCCGCAACTCCCAAAGACGGTAATGTCAAAGTCAGATCCTTCCGGAAGATGCGCGAGGCTATCGTCGAAGCTCGAAGAAGCGAGTGGTCGGGAATAGCTTCCAATGAGAGGGTGCTGGAGTGTGGGAGGCATCGACTTTGACTGACGACCTTCGTTCACAACCAGCGTTCGGGAAGTGGCGGGCTTGAAGAACACGGCCTCCTATACTTCGCTGGACTCGGTCATTACAGCCTGCCATTGGCGGCAAGTGCGCCGGTGGACTAGGAGGTCGCGCATTGGGAGTTCGAGGAGGATCCATTCTGCCAACTCGAAGACGGCGAAAATCCGTGTAGACGCGGAAGTCGTCATCGTTGCCTTGGTCTTGGTCAGCAGGTGTTTGCGATGCGCATTGGACCGACGGACCCCTTGTGTGGTCGCTGTTGTCGCAATTCCGGAATTGACGATCTGATTGAACAATTGTGCGACTGGAAGCTGTCTTGACGGAGGATGTTGTTAGGAAACCGTGCAAGAATTGTGACAGATACGTGCTACAGAATTTCGGCTGGTTCCGCTTCGAGTCCCGTTCATGTGAATGCAAGAGCGTTGGACAGCGCGCACATCGCGACTCACCTCTTGGAGAAACATTGATCAACTCTCACTTGCTCTTTCACTTCGTAGCTGTCGCGCTTTCATTCACGCGGCGCGCAACTTCCGTGTTTCAAGTGAGGTTAGCCGTGCTATTGTAGCAGTCACAATACGATCCCATGCATATATCTCTCGTCGTCTTTCCTCCACTTCCGCCTCCACCTGCCTTCAACTCACAACTCTCACATCACGACTTACTTCCATCGCGATCACTCACCTCAATCGCCATGGACTCGCCACTCAGTCCATTGCATCCGTGGCCTGTGGATGAGGCCACCGACACTAACGCTCGCGCCACTGAAGAGCCCGCTATCAAGCCAGAAGTTCTGACCACACCGACCAAGGACAACAAGCCGAACAACCTACTCTACTACCGCCCAGAGACACCACAGCGCCCGACCAAGAAGGTCAAGGGTGGCAAAGGTCGTTCGCTCGGCGAGCTCTCGTCCAAGCCAATCAAGGAGTTGCGCGCTCAAGCAGAGAATGGTGACATCGAGGCGGCAATGAAGCTCGGGTGGGGCGTTGACCGCCTGACAGAGCTTTACAACCGCAAGAAAGCCGCACGCGGCATCGAAGTCTACGAAGGCCAGGAGATCGACGACCCTGCTCTTCTTGCCCGCATTGCGCAGCGCAACCGTCAGGCTAAAGAGGCTCAGCGGCGTCGCAGCGACAAGCTGAAGATTCAGGCTTATGCTGGTGACCTCGACGCGGCGAAGAAGCTGGGCTTCAGCAAGCGGAAGCTGGCGGAGTTGTTTCCGGAAATGTACCCGAGCGAGGTTGTCGAGCCTGAGCAATCAAAGAAAGAGATCCAGGCGGCGATCAAGCTCGGCTTCAGCAATGAGAAGATGCAAAAGTTGTTCCCACATCATCGCGAGCGTGAGGACAGTGTCTTCGATGATAGTCTTGGCTCAGCAACTCCAGCTGTTCGCCACGATTTCAATAGGGAATACAGTCTGTCCTTCCGGGGTCATGGTCCAGCTCAGCTTGATGGTGGTTGGCCTACCATGTGGCAGCCGCAGGTCAACATTTTCGGACGACACGGTCCTCCGACATATCCAGTCCCCTCAGCCGACTTCGCAATCGAGATGTTGCTGCAGAATGAGATGAACCAGGCCAGACAGGACATCATGACAGCTACCACACGCTTCACCGCTGCAGAGCAACAGCTCGAGCGCCTGCGCATGCTCAAGGCCAATTCGATGGCCGAACGGACCCCTCGTACTGGACAGAGTCACGCTGGTGTGCAGAACAAAATTGTCCGGCTCAAGTATCAGGGCAACCCCGGCGACAGTCCAGCCGCGAAGATGGAGAACAGTCCTGGTGGTGCAAGCGCCGATTCAGCCATCGAGGTTGATTGAGAGTGATTGAAATTGAAACGAGAGTGCGGTGGCGGACAGTATACCTCCTGTAGCATCAGCATCAGCAGATATGGATGGCATGTCAGCCAGCTTCTTACGACCTTTGATGAGATACGCGGTACGAGATATGGTCAGATGAGACGAGCTGAGATGCTGAATGACTTGAGATACATCTTGCGGCAGACAGTGCATAGCAGCCAAAAAGCAAGGTAGTTCGTCATGAATGAACATTGCACTTCTCTTCACTCCAAATGTCTGCAACGTAGCATCTCCGTCTCATCTGCGGGTCGAGCCGTGTTTGATGTGGTTCGGCATTGGGCAGCGCAGTACGGGTGCCCTGATCCGGCAAATGAGTTCGACCATGAAGATGATATCTGGAGACGGGTGAGTGTCTGTCGTCGCTCGGAGACATGTCCTTACGCGACTCGAGAAGCGGTAGGGTATGATTACCAGAGTCTGTGCTGAAACAGAGATCAGGTATGGGTTGGAGATGAAGATGTTGTTGTTGTTACTGTAGGCGGCGAAGGAAGCTTGGGGGAAAAGAGGTTGACATGAAGCCAATTTGGCTCAGCGCCGGGATCGACGTCCTCCGCCTCTCACTGGCGACGGCAGTAATCTGACATGCGCCACACGACACATTCGTCTCTGCTGTGTTGTCTTGCCAGCCTGACATTCTGTATTTGTTCCCACCCGTCTTGTTGTCTTGTTTGTTAGTCGTCTTGGACATGGGAGCGTCGCATTACTTGCCGCATATACAACGATAGCGAAAAGGAGGCTGGCCGGTCGTTCCTCCTCGACCACTTCTGTTTCCACGCACAAGCCGCACCCGCCGTGTTCCGCCAAGCGAACACATTGTACCACTACCACTGCCATCACTAGCGACGACCATGGCCGCGGTCATCTCCAAGCGACAGCAGGCCCGCAATGAGCGCATGCTGCAGGACCTCCTTCGCACTGTCCCCGGCAACGACCGATGCGCCGACTGCGCTGCAAAGAACCCCGGATGGGCTTCGTGGAGTCTGGGCATATTCCTCTGTATGCGATGCGCGGCGTTGCACCGGAAGCTGGGCACTCACGTGTCGAAAGTGAAGAGCTTGTCCATGGACAGCTGGAGCGTAGAGCAAGTTGAGAACATGAAGAAGGTGGGCAATCTCGCCAGCAACAAGCTATACAACCCGAAGAACATCAGGCCGGATATCCCGATAGACGCCGACGAGGTGGATGCGGCCATTGAGAAGTACATCAGGCAAAAGTACGACACGCGCTCGTTGTCCGGCCAGGATCGAAGTGCTGCTCCGGCTGCGAGGCAGAACACGGGCAGTACGGGCACAGATCTTGGGTCATGGAACGAAGAGCCGCCCGATCTCCCACCAAAGCCCTCGAAGAAGTTTGGCTTCACCCTGCGATCCTCGAGCTCGACCTTTCCCCGACAGAAACCAGACCGATTCACTCCTCCTTTGTCACCAGCCTACAGTGGAAGCGACAGATCTGCGGACCAAGACATGCCACTGCCGAGTCCAAAGAAAGAGAATAAGCCCAGCAGGCTGTTTGGCATGAGAATCACGACGGTGGACAACAACTTCAACGCGAAGCTGGCACATCTGCGGGATATGGGCTTCAGCGACAATTCGCGAAACACCGAGATACTGAAGAGCATGAACGGAAACGTGAACAAGGCTGTGGAAGAGCTGGCGAGGCTGGGAGAGAACACAAAGCCACTGCCGAGATCAGTGACACCTGCACCAAGGGCACTCACGCCCGTGTCGATGAAGAGCTCGGGAGCGAACGGCGTATCGATCGAGAAGAAGCACAGCGATCCTTGGGCGGTAGAAGAGAAGGCTCCTCCAATTCCTGCACGCACGGCATCTGTGCCTCCTCCGCCTGCGGACAACTCCTGGAACCCGTTCTTGCAGCCATCGCAACCACAACAGCAGCAACAATCGCTCGAGAGCAGCTTTCAGGGTCTTTCAATGTCAGCCACCAGCTCGCCTGGTCCGCAGAGCTTGGGGAACCAGCAGGCGTACTATCAGAATAGCACGATCCAGCAACCAAGTAACCTATGGCAAGCTCCCCAGCAACCCGCGTATCAACAAGCGCCGCAACAGCAGATGCGAAACCCTTGGGGACAGCAACAGGCACAAGCTCAACCGCAAATACAGACTTCTGGAAACCCTTTCATGCAGCAGCAACAGCCTGAAGCGCAGTCGCTATCACCGACCAACCCTTGGGCTCAGCAGGCGCCGCAGCAGGCTCAACATGTACAGCAGCAAAGCAATCTCTTTGGAACATCTTTGCCGGGCCAGCAACAAGGTGTATCTCAGCCGCCTTTTCCAGCTTCACCACAACCGATATATGGTCAACAGTCGGACTTCTTCTCGCCGCCACAACGACCGGTACAGCAACCACAAACGCAGCAGCAGCCGCAGTATCAAGTACAGCAGCAGCAGCAGCAGTTCACTTCTGGCGCGTTGCAAAACCCGGTGCAACAACAAAGCTTGCAACAGCCTCAGCAAAGCACGATGCCGCAGCAGCAATTCCAACAAGTGCAAGCTCAGCAGCCACAGTTCCAGCAAGCACAACCTCAACCGCAGCAGCAAGGGCAGTACAATCAGTTTGGCCAGCAGTACGCGCCTCAACAACAGCAGATCGCATCTCGACACGATAAATCCTCAATCTTGGCACTATACAACTATCCTCAGCTTGCACCACAACGCGCATTGCAAAATTTGCCAGAAGACGGTACAATACAGCAGACCCAGCAGCAGCGGCAGTTTGAGGCACCTCGGCGTAGCGCTACAATGCCACTCTCGATGGACGCTGGAAAGATGAGTACATTCATACAGCAACCCTCTCAGCAGCAGTTTGGCCACGCCAGCAAAGAAAGCGTCGATTTCCAAGGCTTTGCAAACAATGGGCGGCACAGTCCAGATGCATTCGCTGGACTTAGTGCGAGGTATATGAGGTGAGATGCCATCTCACGGCCCGATCCACTAAGTTGGGATGGTGTGAGACCTCTTGGCTGGAAGGAGAGGAATTATCTGGTTTAGCGAGGCGTTTGGGCGCTGCACTTCTGGGCGACAACATGTTGGTTCAAGACAGATTCCCGGCATGTCAAACGATGGCTGATATTTGGCTGTCTGCGGGTGCGTTTAGCTGTGAAGTGGCATATAACTTCTCATATGGGGGAGACAAAGAAGCATTATTTTGCATTAGAAGGCGGAAAGAGCTGGCGGGTAGGCACGCGAACCTAGAACATTATTTATCAGCACTTGTTCCAACGCGCCAAGTTCGCTTCATTTCGTTTGGAAGTCTGGTCTCCAGTTTTTTCGGTATGCACACCTGGCGCTTTTGTATCTGCATCCAGTGATATGACTCCGTTGGTGGCCGACGGGAAGATAACACTTGAAGTGTTTACGATCTGGAAACTGAGTCAAATTTTGCACTTCCATTGGTGTTCGCGGTTCGTGAGCCACTTGAGATCGATTTTGATCTCGTTACCGGAATGTTGGATCCTCGCCGTTGATACTTAGTCACGGTATGACGTTGAGGTTGGCCGGCGTAACTTCGCTGTTGATACGCTGCGCTATCCTCCATGGACGCTCCGTGTTACTCCATGTGGATGTTACTCCATGTGGAGATCCCGGATGAGATCCTCCACGTTAGGAGGTGTGACGGGGATGGAGATGGGGGCATCTGGATGTTGGAGTTGGTTATGGGGAGTGATCACAGAAGACGATGACTTGAGATCGTATCTTGCCTGCTAAACCAGTGGGAGTACATTGAAGTAGGTAATCGTGTATGCTCCGAGGGAGAACGACTTTTTTGAGCCGACTGTTGCCGAGGCTCAACTATGACCCTCGAACAGACATCCTTCGAGCCTCGCCAGAAGAGATGACAGAACAGTAATCACTCCCCATATCGTCAGCATGCAACGAGATACACGGTGATCTGACAACATCATACGCCTGGGATTAGCCTTGGCTGTGCTGACCCGCAAGGCCTGTATATTACCACGAGAGACCGCAGCGATGGGGGCCCCATTCGAAGCTGCGACAGCAGTCTATCAGACCAGCAGCCATACGTACAAAGGCAACTTCCAACAAAGCTGGTGCATCGGATCAGGTATGTAAAGTACGTATGATTGACGTGTTTGGGAGATGTACCTAAGTCGCCGATGTTACGGGGATGATTGCGAGATCGGGTTGCTAACACAGACCTTCAACAGTTCCGCATGGTGGCTACGTGACCGCGACATTACTGGTAGATGTACCCCACTCGTACTGATCGTCTTGACATATATATACTGACCCTTTTGGCTTGCGCAGAGAGTTGTCAAGAAGCACTTCGCTACCACACTCTCGAAGCAAGACCAACCACATACTATCGCCCTCCACCTCGACTTCCTTCGCAGGACTCAAACTGGCCCAGTCACCTTCGACGTCAAAGATGTCAAGCTCGGGCGTCAAACCAGTATCGTCCACGTCACACTCTCTCAGGGACCGCGCGAAGAAGTGGTGGGGTGAGTCTTGTTCCTCTTCACAATCTTCTCGTCCCTCTTTAGAACGACTCCCTTCCACCAAGTCTTTCTCCGCCTCCGGCTACGAAAAACTCTCCTCCGCCCAAGACCATCTCTCTGACATCTCCTCAGGTATTTCACACAATCCAACCTCCAAAAAGAGACTGGCCTTTCCTTCATCACGAATTTCCAAGCCCATCCCAAGCGAGTACCGCTAAGCGGCACCCTCGCCTCCCTCGAAGCCGGCAACGATCCCCTATGGACTGAAAAGCGTGCATGGCCAAACGAGAACTTTCGTCAAGCGACCAAGCAGATTCGCGCCTGGTTTCCACGAAATGGACAGCCGGCGCAGAACGTCTACGACGAGTGGATGTGTCTCCGCGACCCGGGGGAGAAATGGACGAACGAGTCCTTAGGGTTCATTGTGGATATGTTTCCACAAATTCTCGAGAGTTTCTATCTGGGAGGTTTCGATCAGTACGATCCGAAGCTGGATGAGTATTTTCCGCCTGAGGAGTTGCAGAGATTTTCGAAGGGGAAGGCGCCGTTCTGGTACCCTACTCTGCTGCTGAATCTTGAGGTGAAGAAGGATTTGGGGGAGGGGGTCAAGTTTTTGTTCTCGAGGCTGCAGACGAAGAGTATTAGGAATGGAAGGTATGATTTGGAGGTAATGATTTATGATGAGACTGGGGATCTTGTGGCGTTGAGTCATCATGTTTGTTTTGCGGTTGGGGCGGAGAGAAATCTTGCTGCTAGGAAGGGCAGGTTGTAGAGAGAGAATATGCATGTTCATGTCGATGCTATATCGCATTGAAAGATCGATATGGGCGAATTTTCGAGGCTTGGCCGAATGTGGTTAAGAGCTCTTTGTAAAGTGTAAAAACTCACTTCAACTCTCTAGAAGCAACTTCCTTCATGTCTTCTTCACCTCACGTTCTGGTCGTTGGCTTTGGCGCCATCGGTGCTTTCTTTGCATCACGTCTATCAACTATTCCCGGTGTCAAGGTCTCTGCAATATGTCGCTCCAATTACAAGGTCGTAAAAGACAAGGGAATTCAAGTCACCAGCCCAACCTTCAAAGAAGTGATTCTCAAACCAACATATACCTTCGCCAACGACGATGAAGCTCGTCAAACAAAGCAAAAATACGGCATTATCTGGAGCCATCTCCTAATCACAACCAAAGTTCTCCCAGAACTAGGTGACCCAGCAGCTCTCCTCGATGGCCTAGTCGATCCATCGACAACCATAGTCATCCCACAAAATGGCCTAGGCATTGAAGAACCCTACCATGCCCGCTTTCCAGGCAACCCCATCATAAGCGCCACAACAAGAACCTCAGCAATCCAATCCTCCCCAGGCCACGTCGAGCACAAACACTGGACCCGCACGACCATAGGCCCCTACGCTCCATCCAGTGGCTCCTCCCTCGCAACCCAACGCACAGCAGCATTCGTTGATCTCCTTCGCAAAGGCGGAATCCCAGATATAGACCACCTCGACCACACCGGCATGCAATTCGCCCGCTGGCACAAGACTGCCATCAACGCCGCGATGAACCCCACCGGCGTTCTCGCTCGAGGCTCCAATACCATTAGCCCTACCAACAACGCCATTGCCATCGATCCTCACGTCTGTGAGCACATGCAAGCCGTGATGCGGGAGGTGTTGCATGCTGCTACTGTTGTGCTGGGACAGCCTTTGCCGGAAAGTCTGCCGAAGGTGGAGGATGTGTTTGAGGGTGTAAGGAACGATCGGAGTGGGAGTAAACCGAGTATGTGGGTGGATTGGGAACAGGGGAAGAGGGTAGAGGTTGAGGCGATTTTGGGCGAGCCGGTGAGGAGGGCGAGGGGTGTGGGAGTGGAGTGTCCGAGGACGGAGAGTATGTATGCGTTGTTGAGCATGGCGCAGAGGTTGAGGCTAGCGGAGGGCGAGGGGTATGGAGGAAAGTGAGGCCGTGGGAGCTATCTTCGTGTCTGGAACCGGGGCAGAGGACGAGAAGTGATGGAGAATGAAGATATTAAAGCTGCCTAGGCGACTCCCACAAACTCGTAATGGCGTGCGGGAACAATGCTCGGAAGTTGATATTGAAAGTGAGAAACAAGACGCGTTGCTTGATAAAGTGCTGAATAATAATGTGTATGGGTCGCTTGCTAGTTTTGAAGCTTGGTGTCCTGTCTTTTCTTCTCCTCCATGTCAGTAGAGAGGTAACACTCGAACCACGGGGCTTAGTGTGGCTGAAGAGCTCTACTCCCTGTTGTGCTGTGAGAACTGACATACAGGGCAAACGGCTGTCACCTACCAGAATCTCTCGAGCGGAATAACGCCCTGGAGCTCAGTGTCCCGATTCGGCGGCATAGATCCTGCCGCACGTCCCGAATATTACGGTATAGCGATCGGAGATTTCGTCAAGGGCCTCGAAGGTCCGTCCCATATGTAGTGATTGCAGTAACAGGCTCCAGGAACTTGACCCATGCAGGATCGGATGAGTCTGAGATCAGGTCTGAACCTTCCAAAACGCAGCAGGTGGTCAGCATCTTGTGTGTTCCGTGTTTGCGGAGAGCAGGCCAACATGCATGTACAAATACGAAACGGCAGCCATAAGGGAGTCTCAGTTGGGGATGTTCTTAACACACTGCGGTTTTGGATTTCGAGAGTGCCACAGCTTTCAGATCGGCAGCATGATACTTGTCTGCCAGTGCGTAGAGGTAGACGTCGACCTGGATCTCGAAGATAAGCCTTGAACTGGTCAAGTCGACCTGCGCTCCATTGCCGCCGCCAGGGACAGACAAACTCGTCGTAGTCGGTTTTGCAGAGGAACTCGATCATGCGCTCCACCGCTTCCGGCAGGTCCTCCTTCAGCTCGACCTGTCGCTCGTTTGCCTCGTTGAAGCCGCCGGAACAGCAGCACTTGACCCACTGAGAGAGTGCGGAGATGATGCAGCGGTGGATTTGGTATTCTTTGCCGGGGCGCAGACGATGGTGAAGTCCGAGAGGCGCTCGTCAGTCAGGTAGCTGCCACGATCCCTAAGTGGCAACCCTAAAGTCCTAAGACAAAACGTACCTCTGGGTGCCGAGCTTGGAGTTCTCTATTGTTGCGATATCTCGTGCGAGCTGTCACAGAAGAAGTAAAAATCTGTCAGACGAAAAATGATGAAGCATGTGAATCTTGCTTGGCGGAATAAAGGCAGGTGAAGACACATTCGAGGACTCTGGAGAGTAATCTTTGTCCAAAACACGCGCATGTGCACAGCTAGTAGCGTCTGTGCTCCAGTTCCTCCCGCAGGCCACGACCCAAACTGCAAAAGTCCGGCAATCCTCGTGCTTTCTTTCTATCACGCACTCTTAGCAGCGTTGTCTGAGGTCCTCTTCGGCCTTCACAAATCGTAAGCCGTTGACCTGAAAATCAGGCGCAAGTTCAGAATTGCTGTTACTTGTTGAGTGTGCAGAAGCGAACTGATGCGAGCTACAAGAGGTGGATGTTGGGCTTGAGGAGATGGCTGAGTGCCTTGGCGAAGGTCCTGGTGGTTGGGAGGGACAAGGCGCGGTTTGCTGGCTGGAAGCACATCGGGAATGATCCGCGTAGAACTTGGCAGGCGAGAGATGTTCTCGCGATGCTCCAGGCTCCAGTGTTGCCACGTTCGTGTTTGAGAATAGAGCATACGATTACAGGCATGCTACAGCAGATGGTGTGGTCCGGAAAGGCACAAGATGGAAGTGGTCGAGGTATCGCCCCGAACAGACAAAGCTCCACGGATGCACTTACTGTGTGGCTGCGCACTCAATGTTGGACTCTGGTGTCGGGACTACCATGACTTCAAATCGTGAACAGTATAGTATGTACGAGTAATGTGTCCCTTGACAGCTGCATGTTATGTTAACTGTAACGGTTTGGACCCTGCCAACGGTCTACAGTACAGTACAGTATTTTGGGGGCCATCGCAGAAATCCGAGCCGCAACCGCGCGTCCCCGTCGATCGCTCAACATCCTTGTCCTTGTGTGAGTGAGGTACAGCAGACACCCGACAAAGATCCAGATCTTGCGTCACCGTCACACATTTCGTTTCTATAATCGTTCGTTGCAGCAGCAAACACTAATACCCGGCCATTCGAAACAGACGATCGGCTCGACCGGCGAAGGCGTCGCAGAAAGGGGCAGGAAGCAGCAGGCTGAGAAAGACGCGAGCAAGAGAAAGAGCGACAGCGACATCCTTGCCACGTTGTTTCCACGGCAGCCGCGTGCGTGCAAAACTCGACTATTACATTACACAAGCCGTGGCCCGACCGCGGCATACCATCGTCTCCTCGCTGCAGCATACCTACATGGCCCGCCATACAAACATACTGCGCGCCTGCGCGGTCGTTGTGCTGCTGGCGGCGCTGCCTGCGGTGCATGCGCAAGCTGATCTGCCCGACCTAGCTACGGCTACCGATGCGACAGCGACTGAAGACGCATCTGCCACTGAGGCGACCTCAGCGACTGGTGCGACGACTGCACAGACAGGTGGTGGCACGACGGCGACATCAACGGCAGAGACGACAGCGGAGAGTACTGGCGGAACAACCAGCGATGCCACCACAACTGAAGCTACCTCCATCACGGCCTCGTTCCCGACAGACGTCACGAGCACGACAGGTGGAAGTGTGTTCTCGCTGACTGGGCTGCCCACGATCGCAGGTGCTGGTGTCCCGACGATCGTCGTCCCATACACTGCAAACGCGCCGTTCATGCAAAAGTCAGCCCTGCCAGAGGGCACAGTCTTCATCGCTGTAGGCGCAGTTCTAGCTTTCATGGGAGCGTGTGTGCTACTCTGGCGTGGTCTGGTAGCATGGAGCATAAACCGCTCTGTGAAGCGAGCTGCACTGGCTTCGATCCGCGGCTCCGACAAAGGCTCGCAATGGGGACGTGGAGGAGCGGGCGCCGGCAACAAGAATGCATACTACAAAGAGCACGACTTGGGCAGCAGCATGTCTCTGGACGCTTTGACGAGCACTGGTAAGAACATTAGGAACTCGAAGCTACCAGGAGATGACAAGCGCTTCTCATCTGCACCTCCGGCTGGACTCTTCTTCTCGCCTACAGCGCAGGCGTCGAATCGTGCAAGTTCTGCAGGACATGACAACCGCGGCTCCACCTACCTCCCTGCAGGTTACTATGCGTCTCCGAACAGCGAGCTGGCAGGTGGAAGGTCGTCTACGGTGATTGGAGACTCGCTTGCTCCATATGCTAGGCACAGTCAGATCAGTGCCTCTCCACCGGGAACGCCAAATTCGACTCTGCCCAACTCGCGTAGCACAGCAAACTACTATGGCGGACGAGGATTCGAGGCTGGCCTGCGATCATCATCAAGAGAAGGACTCCGCGCGTCCAGTCAGCATGAGCGGCACAGCCGTGTATATCAGCAACCAAGCACATCATCGCTAGCTGTAGGCGGAGGATACCAATCAAGCCATGAGAACCTTCCAGGAATGCGAGCACCCAGCGCAGTCTTCTCCGACATCCTCGAAAACCACGGCCAAGGTCCGCGAGAGAGATTCTAGGAGAACCTCGCCAGCCAGGACTACGAACCAGAACGACTTCTATCAAAGACGGGTCACGGCCGGCTGCCGTATCCACAGGCGACACGCCGCTCCGTGACCGATAACGACTTGATCATTCTCCAGCATGAGCGGAGCAGAATCAGGGCTAGCTCCCACATGAGATTGGAACGATCTGCATCTTCACCTTTGAGACAGCTGTTACCACAGGGTTAGAGAATAGGAATTGCATTCAGAAATCGTGCATATCGAGACGTGGGATTATGATCACGGCGCAGAACAGGAGCCAAGGCTGGCATTGTGATGCTTGTTATGGTTATGAGGGGCATTTGAAGGCATGCGGGGAAGGCTTCGACAGACTGTAGCTTCTAATGCTAGTGTATGAAAGAATGCTCTCATCATCCAACAGCCTTTCGCTTCGCAACTTAATAGCAATGAATGCACTGTCTCAGAAGTAGTAAAGCAACTACCATGAGCCCAGAGGCCATTTAGTCATAAGGGCCAACAGACTGAAATAGGGCTGCTGAAACCAGGCATATTTCTTGACTCCGGTGGACGAGTCGTCCGAGGGTGTGATGGGGTGCTCGATACAGAAGGTCAAGCTCAGTGCGAAAGAGGAACAAGCAACCAATGTCAGGTCATCGATCGCAGTCGATTAGATATGCAGTGCCCCGCGTGCACTGTACTGTAGACCGTTGAGCTAATGCTGGGTGTCGGAGGGGTGAATACTTCTTTGAAGGACTATATATCACTGTATTATAGAGTACCTTCAAGAGCGATGGGTACGTGCCTGTGGTGCGATCGATGCATGAATTTTGCTCTCAGCTGTTTGAGGTGAATGATATAGCGGGCATTTCCGACTGCGACTGAAGGAGAGATCGTATCTTGGATGGCAATTTCCCGTGGTGACACCCGCACGTGAAAGTACAACCCGGCAGTTTGGGCACAGATTGCGCTAGCGGGCGCGTTCGGCGGGCAGACCCTTGATCACGAAAATGATCGGATTCTCTTTGCATGGCAGGTGGGAAAGATCTTTACCTGCACTTCTGCCACAATCACCTGGACTCGCTCTGATGGGAACGGCTAAGAAGGTGCGCAAGTTCGCCGCCGTCAGTGAGTCCACCCCAGGAAGTCGATATATGCGTGGCTGAGCTAGCTTCGTCTCGAGGTAGCCAGTACATTCAAGATTGCAGTACTGCAGTCGTGGGAA
Organism: Mycosphaerella arachidis; assembly: GCA_001297265.1. Taxonomy (NCBI): domain Eukaryota; kingdom Fungi; phylum Ascomycota; class Dothideomycetes; order Mycosphaerellales; family Mycosphaerellaceae; genus Mycosphaerella; species Mycosphaerella arachidis. The sequence goes on from LIHB01000094.1 coordinate 56,170, forward strand.
GCGTTGCTACCTTGGACACGATGGCATGGCTCTATCGCTGAATATATACTGACTTTCTTGATCAGAGCGCGTAATCGGCCAGCGCGATGCCCGTCTTAAGAAGAATGTGCTCAAGGAAGAGAGCAAAGATGAGAAGAAGAGCCAGGATGGGGAGCTGATACGAGAGATGTGCGTCGCAATGAGAAAAGAGGTGGGAGGATGTTATGCTGACCATGGAACAGACCGCAAGTGCCCAGCAACATGTTCTTCCAGGCCAACACCGCCCTTCAAGCGCCGTACAGCGTACTTGTCGATACGAACTTTTTGTGAGTGAGGTCAAGTGCAGTAGCCATGATGGGACATTCGCGACACCTTCAAAAACGCTCATGGCTTCTGTCTCTACGTTTAAGACACCTAGGCTAACCTACCTTACCTTCAGGTCCCACACAGTACACCACAAGCTACCGCTCCTGCCTACCCTCATGGACACACTCTACGCGACTTGCACACCCATCATCACCAGCTGCGTAATGGCCGAACTCGAGAAACTCGGACCGAAGTACCGCATCGCCCTCCAGATTGCTCGCGACGAACGATGGGAAAGATTGCCGTGCGATCACAAAGGCACATACGCAGGTAAGGAAGAGTAGATCAAGGCATCGCCGTGTGAATAAGGCTAACAACCTTTCAAGATGATTGTATTGTCGACCGAGTGATGAAACAAAGAGTATATTTGGTCGCGACAAACGATAGGTATGTGGTGAGGAGCATGGACGACCGGCGATGGTCCATACGTTGGTGGAGTCGCGCGTGATGGAAACTGACAACCGTGTAGGGACTTGAAGAGAAGGATCAGAAAGATACCGGGTGTCCCGATCATCAGTGTCGCGAGAGGGAAATACGTGATCGAACGATTGCCTGATGCGCCGGAGAAATGAACGGACTGAACGACGACACGCCGCGTCTTTCCACGAACGACTTACAGGGTTAGCGACGGCGTTGGGATTGATGAATCGTTGGGTGATACGGTGAATGTCCGAGATACGAGCCGCATGGCGCGACGAGTGGTGCACCTGGCGCAGCTAATGCAATGACGCGGTTTGCACGACACATTCCATCGCAAAACCGGCCGACGATCGCGAAACAGATCGAATTCCGGATAGCGACGACTGGTCTTAGCTATGACATGTTTCCAGCGAGAATCTGGGCTGACGACAAAATTTCGAGCGTCGATGAAAGCCAGGAAAGGCACGCAGACATGCCAACTCCGCCACTACGTGCTCCCAAGGGTCCGACGATCATGTTATACAGCTTCCGAAGCGTTCTTGTCATTGCATATATCCAAGCATGCAACCAACCTGCGGTGAGGACCACTGGGGAACGTGGGGTCTGCACCTTTGCACCAGCACAAACGGGGACGGATTATTCGAGGCCGGGGATGTCTGAATTGCGGCCAATGATTACAGCTTATCAATCCACGGTGTACACCACACCATCAACTGATTCAGAAACTAAGCAGCGTCGTCAACGCCAAGTATTCGGAGCACTCCAGGCATTTCTCCCTTGTCCACGCCGCCCCCGGGGTCGGACCCATTTAGTACCCCAGACCGGCAACTTGCGCCTTGATCCACCCCACGGAACAAAGTCAAAGCCGACACAGCGAAGCATAAAAGTCCAGGCCTGAATGAGGAGTGCGGTTTACATGTCCGCCTTGGCTCAAACTCTTGGTAAAGATTGGGTGCTTTTAGTCAACGCTTTTTCTGCGCAGTCTCTTCGGATCTCACCAATCCGCCGGTTATATTGGCTCGGCATCCCTTTCCGTTACCAACGGCTGAGCTCGGCGCCGTCAAGCTCTCTTGAGTTGCAGCTACCCAGGTCACATGCGCGTTCTGGGCATCAATCAAAGTATACAGCGATGTGACGCTTGGCGTCTCACGCGCCCGTCTTGTCATGAGCTGCGATGGAACTCACCGGATATTGACCGTTTGTGCTGCCTGTACGTTTATTATAAAGCAGGTGAGCTGCTTTCTTTCCTTCTCTCATCATCGGACTTCTGGACTTCCACCCACAACATCCCTACCACTCAATTACAGGTAAACACCTGCAGTGCAAACTCAGTCAGAAACAAACACAATCATCCACAATGTCTACCTCTCAACTCTGGGCTCCTCAACCACAGCGCCTACAGGCACAGCCAACAGCTGGGCGTTTTGGCACATCACCAAACATGCTCCCAGGCACCTGGCTCCAGCTTTCCCCTGTCACCGGCTCATCTCTTCCATCGCCAGTCCTCAAGCCCGATGCCAGCCCAGTCAACATCAAGGACATTGACACCAAGTTCCTTTCCAACAATTCCACATCCCGTCACGAGTCATTCTCTTCTCAAGGCTCTGTTGATCCAATGCGGCGACCACTTGTCAGCTCTGGAAACTCGCCAGACATTGAGCGACGAGAGGTCGCTATTCGATCTGGAAGGATCGATGCTGCGTTCCGCGAATGAAGCGCTTAAGCATTCAACTGATGGAGATAAACAATCGATACGAATTACTGGAGCGAAACGGCGCTGATAAGCCGATGACACTTCAACTGTACCAGCTCGACTACGGACGAGTATGAATCACGATCGACGATAAGATCGATGGAATACTTCGTCTACGGCATTTGACTACACGATCTCGCCTTCACCGCCTGTCTCGACGGCACATTCTTGCGAACGGTCACCGAGCTTCTGGGCCCTTGCATCAACCGCTCCTTACAGACTTCACCTCACGGCATCGGGGGTCATTGAAGGATGGAGAAAAAGAACATCTCCATGCGGATGGACAAGATGTGTTTCGCCGAAAGCTCTCGAACTATGTATAGTATAGTAGACGAAAATCAATCGAAGCAGGCGAGCCCCCACGCCGCAGGCTGCAAAATCCTTCGCGTCACATCACACCATTCATTCGCGCACGTCCTGTCCTACGCCAGCCTGCCTGGAGCGTCACTTCGATCTTTGTTGTCGTCGTCGTCGTCGTCGTCGTCTTCTTTTTTTTGGCGCCTATTGGCTGTTGCTCTATCTGCTGTCTGTCAGTGCTTTTGCGGCTTTTCTAATGACGTGGCCGTATTTCTATCACGATCCCGGAACTTAGAGCTAAGAGAGGTAGGATAGGAAAGAGGGGACAGGATAATGAGTGAAGTTTTAAAAAACAAAAGTTCTCCCCGGATATCGTACTGTCCGATCATGCTGCGTAGTGGGGATGTTTGTGTGTGTGTGTGTGGACTTGATGTGGCGTGATGTAGAGTAGAGTAGCGGTAGGTCTTGTGGTGGGGTTTGGATTTTGGATCTGGCTTGGGATGGATGTTGTGGCTGATGCTCAAAAACTGGGCACTACTGCTTCAATGCATTGACACTTGACACTGGAGCTGTTCGGGCGGTTACCTCCGCCAGCGAATCCATTCATACACCGTTCCATTGCAAAGACTGACTGTTGTGGGAAATGGTGTCAGGCTTCTGATCAATTTTGTATGGTGAGGATATCATATCGCAGGCGCTCATAATTGAGCGGACGCCATGCGTAGGACTCTTAGGTACATCTGCCATACCCACACCGAAATGCACAGCACGGCAGTTGTAAAATTCATGGTCAGGCATCACGAGCCACTACTGCAATGTGCACCAGTCACAACTTGTCGTAATAGGGCCTGCCACCTCGCAAGTCGCCAGACGCTGCTACTCCCAAGAATTCCGAACTCCCCCATCCCATTACCCTTCCCCTACCCCCAACGCCTACGCTATAACACATCAGGGACCCTCTGCTCCCTTCTTCCCACATGAGTTCACTCGTTGGCTCTTTCCCATCTAAACCTCAGTCTCAATACCCGGCTCTCTCGTATGTCTACTAAACAGCCCCTTAACCTTTCCCTCCACCCTCTCCGCTTTATCCTTCGCCCAATCCGCCGTGCGAGGAATCTACAAGTGATCGATTAGTCAGACCGTTTAGTGTGTGCGCGTCGTCAGAATTCTGAGACTCGCCCGCAAGCTCGCGCACATACCTTATACTGCATCGCCCCGCGGTTCCTCCTATGCTGCTGCTTGGTGTGTTTACTGTACTCCTTCGCCTTGTCGATGATGTTCCCCTTGCCGTTGTTGTCGTCGTCGTGCTTCGCTGCACTTGCATCGCCACCGCGGTTGGCTTGAGGTGGTTTAAGGCTTGTTCCTTCGTCGTCGGAGCTATCGGAGTCGGATTCGGAGGATGTAGAGTCGGTGTCGTTGCCGTCGCCGGCAGTGATGCCGACCATCTCCTCGGTCTTCTTGGATTCGTAGTTATCGTGTGCTACCTCAAGAACTTCCATGACGTTCTTAAGGTCAGGGTCTCTGCTGGCCCAGTTTCGGTGTGCGCGGCCGAGGCCGGGCCAGAAAGTTATTGTCAATTTGATGTGGCCGACTTTCTCGCCTGGGGAAGATTTGGTTCCGGTGTCGTTATCGTCGAGGACGCAGGTGGATGCGCGGTTGTAGTCGCCTTTGTAGATCGGGAGGGTGAGAGTCCTTTCTTCTTCGTCAGGAACGTCTTTTAGCCAGAAGATCGCGAATGCGGCGGTTTTGTCTTTGATCATGCCGTGACGCTTGAAGCGGATCGCGAGGCAAGATGCGTAGCGCTTTTGGACTGGGAGGAACAGGCTTCGGCCTCGACGTGTTCGCCAGTTGTTTTCGGACTTGTGAGGCCACATTTTGCCACTGCCGATGCTCGTGTGGAACTTGATGGTCAGGCCGGAGAGGTCCGACGGTATTTCGCATTGGCTGGCATCAATGGTAGGCTTCACTTCGATGGTACCGCAATCCCAGCCGAGCTGCTCAGGTGGCGCTTGAAGTTGTACGCTGCGCCAGACCATCGATATTCTGATGCGACCGTACCCGATACCACCCATCAGAGGGTAGTAGCCATTGATTTGGGCGCGCTCTCTGAACACTTCGCCTAGAGGCAAGTGTACGATGCCCACGAGAGGGTCATTCTCACCCTCGCGGGCGTCGCGAACTGAGACGTAGACTTCAGCGTTGTGCCAATCGGGTATGAAGCGTTCAGTGCCGGCGTTGTAGAATGGCTTGGAGTTCTTGGGCTTCGTTCTTGTCTTGAAGACTTTGCGGTGGTTGATGATGATGTTACAGTATGCCGAAGGCATATCGCCTCCTTCTTCAGCTTCGTCGTCGCGATTTTCTATTTCCGACTTGTTGAGTCGTTCAAGTTCGAGACCGGTAATTTGATGGATCTGAATGGAGAAGATGCCGCTTGGGTAACCATCGGGCGGTGGAGCACAGATGATAATGGCATCCTCAGTGGCCTTGCGTTCTTGCTTCTTCTGCTGTTCAAGCTCGCCCATGTCGCGAGCACGGCGGCCCTTCTTGATAGATGCTTCACGAAGCTTGCGCTCGCAGGTCGCTGTGACCTTCTCGTCCAAATCCTTCTCCGACCGGATATCCTCATCGTAGGTCTGCTTCTGATACTGGCAAGCTTGGAGACGAGTCTTCGAGAAGTAGCCTACTCGCCACTCGAGCTTACCGGGCATATTCTCACCCGCCTTCAGAGCACGGAAACCATCCGTTCGATAGTGCATCTTGCCATTGGTGTCATCCGAAGTCATGATCTGCTTCAGGTCGACTTCTATGCGGCCGAGATCGTCGTCTGCAGTGAAGCGATCCGAGTCCCAGAGCTGGAGGCGAAGGCGCTCATCTACGTTCAGCTCTTCTGGGGTCACCAGCAGTACAGCTCGCTCATGCCAGTAGGGCTCTTGCTCGCTGATCAAAACTCGCGTGCTGAACATAGGCTTGCCAAATTTCGCCCAGCCGACAGATACGTAGGGATCGGAGCTGCCGTTAGAGACCATCGGGATCTTGGTGTCGCCCTCCGTGAAGTCGTAGCCATGGATAATGTCGACAACCAAGATGCCGCGTGCGACAGTGTCTTTCTTGAAGTCGTCGCCAGCCAGCATGTCCTTGAGGTCAAGTGTCAGGCTCTTCGGCGCAACGTACTCTGCCATTGCAGCATCGACTGAACTCTGCACAAAGTTGCTGATCAGTGGCAAGTCCATGATATTGAGCGCTCGCTTGAAAAGTGGTATGCAGCTGATGTCGACTTTGGGTTGCCCGAGGAACGTGATGGTGCAGAGGGCGAAGAAGGGTGGATCAGGAGCAAGCTGTAGTCGCATTCGACATATCCCGACCACGCCCTTGACGTCGACCCAGACTGGAAGCTTCAGGCCACCTGGTAGATAGAAAGCGAGGTATAGGTGCATATCCTTGGTGCGGTCTTTGAATGACTCAGACTTGCGAGCGCGGTATGCAAAGGCGACTTCCAGATTGATAAAGTCACCCTCCTCAGCTTCCATACCCTCAGCGACCTCTGCTTTCTCTGCGCCACCATCGGATTTGTCTTGATCCTGATCTTCGTCGTCGTCGTCGTTCTGCTGCTTTTGATTCTCTTGCCCTGCTGACCGGTCGACTTCACCTTGGCCGGGCACGGATCGATCGTTGCCCTTTTTGCTTTCTTGCTCAGATTGTACCTTGCCATCGCCGCCCACCGAGCGAGCCGCAGCGCCGCTAGGCAGCCATCGGATTCCGAGAATCCGAAGACTTTCACTGCCTTGCCCTATGTCATCCACACTGACCATCTGTACGAGGCGTGGCAAAGAAGCTTGCATGACATCTTCGAGCATATCTGCCAGACTCGTGAACAGGTCCGGGTTGATGAGAGGCCACACAGCTCCCATAAGCTGATTCAACCACATGGTGGACTCTGTCTCGTGAGCTTTCGCTTCCTGCTTCTTCGCTTCCAGGTTACCTTCCCAGATTTGATCTTCCCATTCGTCGTTCATGCGGTTCTTCACCCACTCTCGAACCCCCGATATGAGGAGGAAGATTCCTGTTGCGCTGAGAGCTGCCAGGAATGGCCACGTGCCAAGTCGGAAAAGCCAGCTCGATTGCTCTTCCACTCCAAACACGTGTGCCAGCCATTGTGGTGTGATGATGCGCTCTAGCAAGATGGCGAAGACAATGACAATGGCTGTGCCAGACAGCCCCGCTACAATGCACATGTTGCTGATCTGAATCATGTCTTGCTTGACCACTTCGTAGCTTGGCGGTGGGAAGAGTGCGCTCATTGACTCTTTTCCTTTCGCCATCTCCTTGGTCTCTTCTCGAAGCTCCTCATCGCTCTTGGCCTTGTTGCTGAGTCCTGTCGCTGTCTTTTTAGTCTTACCAAATGGGAGTGGATTCTCGTCTACATCCTTCAACGAATTCTCCGTGAAGTCGTAGATTTTCACAGGCAGATGCGTGATTGGATCTGTGACTTCCCGCTCAGCCCGTTCCTGCTTGTTCCTTCCTCTCTTGCCGCCCTTCTGTGTGACTGGCGTTACTTGGGATGTGTCCATTACCGCCTCTGCCTCTTTCTCGTCTTCCTCGTCGACATGGCCGTCGCCGTCTATGTCAATGCCAGCATGTCGTCCTTGTGATGTGTCGTCCTGCGACTGTGCGGGGTCCTGCCCGTGCTCCTCGTTGCTATCGTGTCCATCGTCTTTACCGTCCCCTCGCCAGTACGTTCGCCAGCCTTCCCTGGCACGATCCGTCGTGCTCTGTTCCAGATCGGCGCCGTTACCCACGTCGGCGGCATTCTCGCGGGCCTGCTTCTCTTCTCGGTACTTTGAGATGGTCGGGATGGGATGCTTGGCTGTGTATGGCGCCTGATAGTTGTGTCGTGAGCGCTCTGCGTCCTCGTGGCCAGACATGGTGTGCGACCACGCGCAGCAGTCCTACGCGTCTGGTTGTCACCGGAAAGATGTCAACGCAACAGTGAGCTGCTGGCTGCTATGGAGAGCGGTCTGGGCTCTGTCTCAGCTTGGCCGGCAGGATGCCAGTGAATGTTGAAGTCACTGGTCGTGTGCTGCTTGCGGCAGTGTTGTTCTGCCAGGGTGCGAGTGAATGAGTGGTTACACACAGCAATGTTCTAAGTAGACTGTGGCATGTGCAAGCAAAAGACGCTGTGTACCTACGACGTCATATGATGCTACCTTTGTTGGTCAAAACCCCGGATGTTCTGCTCATCAAGAAGAACATTCGAATGGCCAGCCATGAAGTGGTTGAGTGGGTGGTGGTTGGAGCTTGCGGGCTGGGAGGTGTTGCTTGGAAGCGGAGAAGGGAGTGCGTCATGCCGCGTACGTCGAACCTGCATTTGGTGTGAACGCTTTCGTTTGGCCGTTCGAATGGGGTGATAGAGATGTGGCATGGGGATCAATTTGCTATCACTTGGATGAGGTCCCGCCGGGGACTTTTGATCTGGATATTCGCTATCGACCCTCACAGGTGCCGAGGTAAAAAATGATCCCACTGGGGCCTCAGGCACAAAATCGGCGACGACGACGACGACAGCCTCCAGGCCTCAGGCCTCACAGGTGCAGCTTTGTGGTGTGCACGAGGACGTTCAAGGTGTTGGTGTAGCCCATGAGAACCCGACGTGCCGTCGGAATGAGCGATTCCCTCGAGGGGGGTTTGGGGGGCTGAGCGTGCATGAAAAGATGAAAGTAGAACTACCATCGTCTCTCTTTTCGCCCTGCCCTCATCCTGAGCACTTTCATCAAAGAACAGTCGAGGCCGTCAGCCGTCTTGATACCATTTCCTCACCTCCATCTTACATCGTTGCCGTAGCACTAGATCTAGTCTATTTCTACTTGCCAACCGGTGAGTGATATTCTATCCCGAGCTGACCGGTCCTTTTCGCGCTAGCAGCCACCCACCGGTCGACCAAGGCACACGACACGGCAGCCTATGTACCGCTACCATCTACGCCGACCTGTCGTCTCCATCCCGAAGGCTTGACCCAAGCTCCATCTCCCGCAACCGCAATCCTCCACTGATGACCTGGAATCATCACGGCAGGAATAGAGTATCATCTATTCTTCACCGGTGAATGCTACCCCGCGCCGCCTGACCTGGATGCCTGAGGTATCCGCGTAGCCCATGACCACAATGTACGCTGGACCTCATGTGCCCGCAGGCTACGACTCGGGCTTTCCTTTCGACTCGTCGCCAGAGGAGGGAGATACACAGTCGCTACTACTACCCTACGATTTTTACTACCCCATGACGCAGACTGATCCTGCTGTCTTCGCAGGCGACTTTTGGACTCCACATTCACCTACATCATCATCTCGAGGTCATGTGGCAAGACCATCGCCAGGAAGAGACTGTGACCAGGCGGCAGCGGCTTCTCAAGCCAATGCATCGCTCTCTCCGACCGCGCCCATCTACACGCCCACGTCGACCCTCTTGGACGATGAAGACATCATTGCCGGAGACACATTATTCGAGGATGCAGCGACGTCGCCCGACAGTAACACGCTCTCGGCGGAAGACTATGTGTACATCGATGGGCCAGAGGACGATGTCGGCAATGATGTGGGTAATGGTAGCGGCAACGTGACCACGCAGCCCTCACGTTCATCAGGGCTCAACTCATCACATCACGCAGCCTCTGGGTCTTCACATCAACAATTCTTACCGACATCCAGTCGAACAGTGCAGCATTCCCAGTGGCAACGTCTGTCTAGCTCACCATCCAATACCAGCATGGAAGACAGCTTCGCGCCTTACACTTCATCCGCAGACCTTGGTCTATCGCTTGAATCATGGGCGGAAGTAGACCTACTACCGAACGCATCAGACTTCAGCACTTCACTCACGGACCAGACCTACGGGAAATCACTCCAGACGTCCAACCATGGCTTCCTCCAACAGCTGCCAAGCAAGTCTAATGGTATGAGCGTAGGCTCGCCGCAAGCACTCGCACTTCAAGCGCAAGCCAGCACCCCAAATTCACCGCACGATGCAGGAATTCAGACGTCTCCGGACTATACTGGCGCAAACTTGTCGCAGCAGCATGAAGCCGATCAATCCGGAGTGGTCCCTTTCACGCAACGGACTGCTGTCCGCACTGTAGCGCGCTCCAACGTGATGTCGCAGGGAATGAGACAGCAGCACATAGTACCTTCCCGGGCACAAGGGTACGCGCAGAGTCAGCGAATCAATGTGTCGGTACCTCGGGCCAGCGCATCGGTGACTGCTATACCTTCCAGCCACGCAACAAAGACGCAGCAGCAACGAGACCATCTGGACTACGCCTCCTCTAGTAGACTTGCAACTCTAGGAGTGCGGGGAAGGCAGAAGATAAGCTCTGCCTCGAATGCGCCATCAACGATTGGTTTTCAAGGTTCAAGAACACTTATCAAACGAAATCCTGGCCATGTTGCCAGTGGACCCGTTCGGTCCTTGCAGACGGATCGTACCAAGAGAGGTGGCCGCCAAAGAGATTCGCACCTATCGACCGAGACGCGCCAGAAAAGTCATGAGATGCGGAAGAAAGGCGCCTGCTGGCGATGTGCTATGCAAAGAGATCAGGCGAGTGCCCCCCATCCACGTGAACCTTCTATTCGCGCAGTACTGACAACGGTCCAGTGCGACCATGGAGAGCCATGTCAACGGTGTCTAAATCGTGCCGCAAAAGGGCAAATGCAGTACTTTGATTGCGATCGCTCAAAGCTTCCGGACTTTGTCCATGAGTTCATACCGTGTAAGTCGATTGCTCTCGTGCAGCATGGAAGCAGAGGGATACCATACTGATCATATTGCCGAAACAGCTTCAATCAGCGAGCCAACCCAGAAGCAAAAAATCGAGGACCTCGTCAACTCCGAAGTTCTCCAGTGGGACAAGGAGCATCAGCTGGACCTATACCTCACCGTGCAGTATGGAGAACCTCTTGTCTGGAAGTGCTACGAGTTTAGGCCGAGAACGCCTGAGCTTCTGACGCAGTTCCAATTCATTCAGGACCCCAGCACGGGACAGTCCATACGGTACATCAAGTACTCGCCGCCGTTTGGCTTGCTGAAGATTGAGACAAGTGATGATCACTACCTCAATGCTTATCTTGACCGCCTTATGCTCCCAAAGTACCTTCGGAATTTCCCGTGGTGTTTCTATGAAGAGGAGAAGATCAAGGAACCGCGCCAGACTCAAGCGAGGCTGCTCGACTTCATGTGCCAACTTTACCTGAGCACCACAGATCCCGCGGTAAGTTCGCCCCACTGACGGATGATGAATTCCACCATACTGATTGCAGGGTAGCTTATTGCTCTGTTGAAAGACATCATCCGGATGCTGATTATCACGTTCATCATGGGACATACATTCTTCATCGTCGAATCGAACCTGCCCACCGTCATCAGCAGCATTCGACACACCACGCCCCCAGCGCACTGCCCTGAATACACATCGCCGAGGCTCGCCAACCGACAGATGAAGTTCTTCTTCGGTGTGCTACGAGCCCAGATCTACGTAAAGATACTCAAGTGGCAACAGCAGACGTTCCACACGGGTGGCAAGAAAGAGATTACCTGGATCCACTCCTTCTGCGTCATGCTGGGCTTCGCCATGGTCCACGAAGAGGTACAACGCACGTTGAGCCTTCATGCAGAGACGGTCGTAGAGCAAGGCACGATGTCTCCGAGAGACGCAGCACGTGAAGCCGAAAGCGCCTTTGACCGCATCGACGAAAAGTACAAATTCCTCATCGGGCTGTTCCTGTGCAAGTACAGGGATAAGACGTGGAGCGATGATGGTAGTTTTGGCCGGCATACACCGAAGTTGGCGGAGCCTGCGCAGCTGCGGTTTCTCTATGAGGTGAAGAAGTTACTGGTTGAAGAGCGTGAGTGCATCCCCGCCAAATACCTTATGATGACACGTTATGCTAACGCTCCCTGCAGAGCATTACTTCAAGAGCAGAGAGGACGTTCCTTTCGGCAGTGGGACGCAATGTTTCTACGCGAGTAGGCAGACGGCGCGATTTTTATTGCCGTTCTTGGAGAATATGACGTTTGGGCCTAGGACAGTATAACGTGGGAGGACATTTCGGAGAGAACGGACTAGATACGGCCTGTACGGCGCTTCACCAGCGGCCATTGGCAAAGATCCATGCAGGGAAATCTGAAAGGCATGTTAGAAGAAGGCACGGAGGATACCACGACTTGACGGAAAGAATATGTAGTACTGACATTTTATACCCTATTCCTCACCAATGTGGCATTGTGTCAAAGCGTGCAAGTCGCGAGAATAGCACCCTCACACCACTTCTACCGGTGCCTCGTGCAGAATTTTCCGCTCCTCTGCCGATCGATCATGGAAATCTTCCCCCCCCCCTTTTTTTAATGCGTCCATCCCCATGCCCCTTTAAAGCTGAGTGCTCAAAGCATCTCTCTGTCTCACGCAGCGTCAGCGTCAGCCCCGGTGTCAGCAACTCTGAAACCTTGCCACCCGAAATTCCACCTCATCGTGCTCACTGACTTCCGCCAACAACTAACTACCGCTAGCCCTACAGATTGGACTCGGGGAGACCTCATGTCTACGGTCTAGAACCGCATCGCTTCTCTAGAGGTCTGTTCGATCTGTCTATTGTATCCATGCATCTTGCGGGACCGGAGACCACTTCCTCACATCAGGCCCGCGAGCTTTTGCTTTCGGCAAGTTTGAGGCGTCGGTCGATCACGCGAGCGGCTGAGATGAGCTCTTGGTCCTGAAAAGCACGAGTGACCAGCTGGAGTGAGGTTGGGGGCACCATGGACCTCCTCAGCTCGATCTGCGAAGCGTCTGCTCGAATGCGGTCAAGATATTATGCGTAATGTCTTACATGGTCGTTCTGCACCAGAAACTGCGCGATCGTCCCGATCAATATCTTGATATGCTTTACCAACTGATATGATGATACCCGGGTACTATGTCATGTCAACAATTGCGCAAACAACGCGAATCGATTTGCTCACCTGTAACATGTGTACAACGGCATGCCATACGTATCGTGAGGAACAGCTGTCCTTTGGGCGCCTGGGCACAATATAACGTCGAGCTTGTGTCTCAGCCAGGCAGTTCAGGAGCTGCTGTGCTATCGCTACTCTTTCGCAGAATGCAATGGCCACGTCTTCGCCCTTGAGCGCACCATTCCAGACCACTTTGGCTAATGATACAGCATCAAAGTTCTGTGTGATCAGGAGCTCTTCTGGTGTAAGGAATTCGCATTCCGAGGGGACGTCGAGGAAATAGTCGGATGAAGTCTCGCCGCCAGCGAGAAATTCGGCCTGAAGTCTCCAGGCACGTCAGACCTGGCATCAAGCAATCAAGTTACTTGACTGACGCAAAAGTCAATACTTGCTTGGATGAATGACTGGTTACTTGCTTGACTGATGCCAAGGGCCCATACTTGACTGACTTGCTTGACTTGCTTAAGCAAAAAATGAGATTTTTGCACTATTTATATATTCGAAGGCCTATTTTCCTAATATCTTCTAAGATACTTAAGATACGTACTAGATAGTGTATATACTCGTAGATTATATATATATAATAGTAATAAGAGGTATAGATCTAGTATTGTCTATAAATTCTCCGGGTTACGGGGTTGCGTGGTTACGGGGTTATAGAGTTACGTGACTGTATGTCACGTAGTCACGGGGCTGAATAGTCACGTAATCGTAGGCTATTGCGGCCAAGTTTGTAGCTAAGCTATAGATTCGGCGCCCTTTCGCATATATTCTATGATTATATATACTTATTTACTTGCTTGCTTAACTGACAATATCGCACGTTACTTAACTGAGTGTTATACGACCTTGCTTGATTGACTTGAAGGGAAAATTCGTCAAGCAAGCAGTCAAAACAGATCAAGTTGATTGATTGATGCCAGGTCTGAGGCACGTGGGATCTTTGCGAGCCCGGGCGCACCTCCCTGCTGCGGCCTTTGCCTGCCAAGAATCAGCTGTGATCTCGCCCATGTTCGCTTGTGCGAGTAATGCAAGGAGTGATGTGAACGCACGACAGATCGACGATGTTGCATAGCAAGAGTTGTTATAGCCTGCGGTAGGGCGAGCTGCTGGGCGACGGTTGAGCTCAACTGTCAGAGGCCCATAGCTGGGTTGGATCCTGATAATTATGCAGCTGCAAGAAGGAATTGTAAGGATGTCAGACAGGATGGAGAAGCGGTAGCCGCTTCGGTTTGATTTCGGATAGCAATCCATATATCCGACAATCATGTGTGAACAAAACATCTCTTCTTGCGGAGGCAACCTCACCACTATGCTATTGATAGCCACTGTGTGCAATCGTCGTGATCTAAAATCACAGATGCGCGACGCGATCGAGCGCTCCAAGTCATCGGCAACTGGACAGCCCACGAAACCGCCGCCCTTAAAGCTTCGCCCAAGTGCCTGATGGACGGGAGTACGATCTGCGATATGTTCGAGAGCTTCCCCTAATACCATAGGCGACACTAAAAAAACGCTGCCCATCGCACATAGCCACCGCCCGGAAGACTCACTTCACAGCCACCACCCATCCATCCATAGCCATATACCTCGCCTCCTCATCTTCCGCCCACTCCCCAAACTCCTTCTCCAACATATCATAAAAAGCACCGTCACCCAACCCCATCATCGGCCCATACTTCCTCGCACTCTGAACCATTCCGTCCGCCCACAGTCTTCTTCCCTCAAGCCCCGAGAAGCCCCAACCAGCACATCCCGCCTGAATATTTTCCAACGGGAAGCCAGCATTATGGACCCAAATATGACTTTTTCGACCCGTCTGAAGGAGCCGCGGATTCATCTTGATCGCCTGTTCGTGGTACATGGTCATACTGGGCCGCTCGGCGACGTGGAAAGCGTCGGCGGTGTCGCGGATGGCAAGGACTCCTTGGGCTTTGAGGAGGCGGCGCATTGACTTGAGAGCGAAGAGGGGGTCTTTGAGGTGCAGCATTACTTGATGGGCGTGGACGACGTCAAAGGAGTCGGGAGCCATGTCTGCCATGGATGCTACATCGCCAGTTTGGAAGGAGACGTTGGTGAGGCCGGCAGCTTCGGCCGCTTTCGTGGCGAAGTCAATAGAATCTAGGGATGAGGTTAGTGCAACTCGGGCCTAATTCGTGCACATGCTTTTTTTTACCATGATTGATGTCGATGCCCAACACTTCTCCTTCAGGGCACCTCCTCGCAAGATCAAGTGTGATTGAGCCCGCACCACAGCCAAAGTCGAGGATTCTGCTGTTAGGCTTCAGATGAGGGAGTGCATGAGCAGCATGCTCAGCAACATTTCTCTTCAAGAACACCTTGTCCAACTTGCTGTATATTGTAAGTTCCGGGGCAGCCTTATCTTGATTGGACGCCATGGACAGCTGTGTGCGAAACCTTTGGCTGTGTGCTGTAGAGCTGCCGGTCGACTATATGTATTAAGAGGATGTCGTGTCACAGTGTACTGACCTCATATTCTCAGCATGCAGGATGATTTCAGGGCTGTTTAGCTTTGCTAGCTGAGCTTACTGATCGCCCAAGGACTTTCCACATGCGGGAAGTCTGCATTGTCGATATACAGCGTTTCGAGAGGTAAGCCAAAGAAATGTCACATTCGCGTCAAAAGACCACCGAATGTGTTGCATGAACATTGGAGCTGGAAGGGGGCCACGAGAGAGCGCCTCCTCTGCTTCAGAAGCAGAAGGGTGCTGGCGTCGAAAGGGCCCACGAGGCGAGGCGCACAGCAGAGGAATCGTCAGAATAGCACACTTCAGATCAAGACTTCCCACAAAATGACGTTCCAGCCCGTATTCGTACACTCCTCCGGGGCTACAGGACGCACAACCCCACGCGCTCCCTCACCCTCATGGTAGAGCATAAAACAAACTCGCCCCCTGCAAAACCGCATCAATCTTCCCCGCCGCCACCGCACCCCCAGCAACCTGATCCAAACTCAACCTCGCCCCCACCGCCAGCGAAAACGTCTCATGATCCATCTTCAAAAGATCAATCGTCGCCTTCACAAGACTCGTCAACTCCGCCTGGTCAAACAGCGATTTCTTCGCCTCGATAACTTCGATTCCTGCTGGGATGCTCACTCCCACACTATCATTAACATGATCAAGAATGCGCTTCGACTCAGCTGAGGTGAAAGGTGGGGACGCGTTGGCGTCAGCGAAGCCTTTGCGGTTGATGGCATGGACGGCGAGAGAGGCGTTGAAGACGGGGGATGCTTCTTGAATTCCGCCGTTGTAGGCGGAGACTGCAGCGGTGAGACGTCGGACGGTGGTGTCGATGCCTGTTATGTCGTCGTAGACGGCTTGCGCGTCGCGTTTGAGGTTGCGGAGCGGGGTGGTTGTGGCAGCGAGGGCTAATGGTGCGTAGAAGAGGAGCTTGAGAGCGCGCATTTTGGTGGATTCGAGAGGCACGTTGACTCTTGATTCTTTACAATGTTGTCTTAACTTTGAGTGTGTCTACGCCCCTTTGTTTTTTTTTCAGTTCGCGATATTCTTTGCTCTTGCATGGGACTTGTTACGCCCCGACGCATGAGGACCGCCGAGGTGATCGGCAGGCGCCTCTTTCATCATTGGTACACTTCAGACACGTGCCGGACGGCTAGCCCATTCACAGCGGAGCGTATTCAGCTTAGAAGAGCCGCGCGGGTGGTCTTGCATGGCATCGTGATGGTGTGAGCTATACGAGCTCTTTTCGCACACGTCAAGTACTGCATATGGTTGTCGTGCGATGTCCGAACTCAGGTACTGTTTTCCACGTATTCCTATGTGGATGGCTCAAGTGGTCTACCCTCGTGCCTCGTCCTCGTTGCCAGGTTGCTGTCGTAAGAGTCCCTCTCCGGCATCAATCTCAAGTTCATCATCGTAGTCGTGCATCGTGATGCCGCCCGTTGTACTTCCGATAAGCTTCGACATGGCTACAGCTTCAGCCCTACCCTTTTGCACATCGACAAGATAAACCAGTGGCATTGGCAAGGCAATCAGTATGGCCAAGAAGCCAAATGCAGGTCTGATAGTTCCTACAGCGTCTACAATGGCGCCGACAACAGCAGGTCCTACGGCAGAGCTACCCTTGTCCGTGATGGCATACAGGGCATAGAATGCGGCTTCGCTCCCAGGAGGAATGATCTCGCCGTAAAAAGATCGACAGTATGATGACAAGCCACCCATCACGAAACCATGCACAAAGCCAAGAGGATAGATCTCCCATGCCTGCTGAAGGCCGAGCACCCCCCAGGACTTGACGAATGGTACAAACCCCAGCAGACCGTATAGTGGAATAATCTCCATTATGATCATGCAGCCAATGATGGTATGCTTCGTCTGTAGATTCAGTCTTTTGGAGATGTGGGGCCACGTGAAAGCGCCTGCAATGCCAGAAAGCGTAGCGGTAATGGAAAGCAGGGCAATGGCGATTGTGCTCATCTCGAGCTCAGTACGTGCGAACAGGATCGCTGTACCAGATACGGTCGCGATGGCGTCGGAGAGGAGGAACCATGCGATGAGGAACACCCAGACCTGGCGGAGTTTTGCGGCAGTCTTGACGGTCTTCCAGACCGAACTCCAGGCAAAGATGAGGTACTGCACCGCTGCCGGTAACTTCGATCTCCAAGGCTGCACGACCCTCAGAGATGGCCCTGGGCGATCACGTAGCCAGAGAGAGCCCGGGAGCGTTAATAGAGACCAGCAGACCCCGACGAGTAAAAGCACGCAGCGTAGAGGGGTCGACTCGGATGCAAAATTCGCCTTCTTGAGCAAGACAAGCAGGATGATGCAGAGGATTTGTACTGATACGGCCGCTGCATAGCCTAAGCCAACACCTTTCGAAGAGATCTGGGTTGACAGCTTGAGCTCGGGCGAGGTCTTGTCAGAATAGCCGTTCACTGTATGACCACTGACCTGGCTCCGAGATACTTTAGGATGATTCGCTGCGAGCAACGGCAGGAATGAGTTGAGCAACACGAATGTCGACCCCAAACATACCACGCCAATGATGGTAAACAATGAGCCCAGAAGATAGACCGTGGGCCAGACAAACACCATCGAGATGGTCAGGAAGGCTCCAGTGAAGGCGAAAGCCATCATGAGTCGTTTCCTGTAGGTACCGTAGTCGGCCACAGGACTGAAGGAGATCAGAACCAGAGCCTGCACGAAGACCGCTATGCTGAATGTGTACATGGCAAAGCTTTGAGTGGCGATCGGTCGTCCAAATGGCCTGATCACGCATTGATTGCTTAGATCATCGTTAGTGGCATCGGCAGCACGAGCGAAAGTTCTAGCCAGTCTCCGTACAGCACTCTGGGTCTTGGGCTTGATACAGGACGACACTCCATCGCTGCGGAGCACACCAGCCTCTCGAGCCAATTGCTCAAGTGTGACTGGTGCGAAAGAGCCTGCCGTCTGTCAGTCGACGTCCACAACGTGTCGGCCAATGTTCTCACCAACTCCGCAGACGGCATAGATCTCAGCCGCCAGCCCCGTGCTGTACCAACCTCGCAGCTCACGCTCAGAAGTCGGGCTCACATCTTCGTTGTCGTAGCGCGGAGCTCGAAAGCCATAGTCTGCCTCTGCCATTCACGAACGCCGGCGCTCTATTGTGTACAGTACATGTGTAGTTATTGTATGCCATGCCATGCCATGCCACGGCCGCCGCACCTTTCCACTGCAAGGAAGACTCGACGTGCCGCGTCATTCCGATCCTGCTCAGACCCACGCGTCGCGCTAGGCTCAGAATAGGCTTAAGATAGCAGATCACCTGTCGTCTGGGCCTCCCTCTTCGTGCTCCGCTGCATCGTTCCTCTCTCATCATCAGTAGACCTGGGTGTTGATAACACAGCTATATTGTAGAGCGTATCACTGCTAATGCGAGTGTTAATAAGAAGGGCAGTAAATGTAAGTTCAACGCCTCCCTCATCATCTCCATCTCCTGTTTCGCCGCTTTCGGCTTAATCCAGGGTCAATGCACCAACAAAATTCAACCCTCTCAATTGTGATTCATGTACGTGGACATTCAACAGGTCCCGGAAGCGGAAAGAGGTTGATGGCTGCTCTGCGCTGCTTTGCTCGAACCTCAGCATCCAACACGAGCGCGAGTTTCACAGCAGCGGCCTCGGGCCAAGCATTTCGTCGATCGAGACAGATTTACAGCTTTGCCACAAAGTCCAGGTCAACAGCCATCAAAATGTCCAAGGATCACATTCTCACGCTGTCATGCCCAGACAAGCCAGGAATCATCCACACCGTCACCGGTCTGCTGGCTAAGCACAACCTGAATATCCTTGATCTGCAACAATTCTCCGATCCGGATCTGAACAAATTTTTCATGCGAGTGCACTTTGGCCATGCAGAATCGACGGAACATCTTGTCCAACCATTTGCAGAGCTCAAAGATGACCTGAGAATGGACTACGATATTGTTCCAGCATCGCATAAGCCACGCGTGCTGATTATGTGCTCCAAAATTGGACACTGTCTCAACGACCTGCTCTTCCGTCAAAAGACAAATCAACTGAACATTGAAGTGCCATTGATCGTCTCAAACCATCCGGAGTTCGAATCATTAGCCAAGAGCTATGATGTGCCCTTCCACCACTTGCCAGTCACGAAAGACACCAAGGCCGAGCAAGAAGGTCGGATTCTGGAGCTGGTCAAGGAGCACAAGATCGACCTCATCGTGCTAGCGCGGTATATGCAGGTTCTGTCGCCAACCCTTTGCGAGGCAATGAGCGGCAAGATCATCAACATCCACCACTCTTTCTTACCATCTTTCAAGGGTGCCAAGCCATATCACCAGGCCTACGATCGTGGTGTGAAAATCATGGGCGCCACTGCTCACTTTGTTACAGCCGATTTGGATGAGGGTCCAATCATTGAGCAGCGTATCACGAGAGTCGATCACAGTATGCAGCCAAAGGAACTGGTGGAAGAGGGCTCAAATGTGGAGACACAGACTCTTGCGGCCGCAGTCAAGTGGTGGTCAGAGAAGAGGCTGTTCCTCAATGGCACGAAGACAGTCGTATTCAGCTAGATTCGGGGAACCAAGACGGGACGACATGAGCTGACGAACTTCTCATTGAGGTGTTATCGAGCACGCCAATAGGCGGCGACCAGCCAACCTGCAAGGATGCCAAGTATTCGGCCAAGCTTAAAGTAACCTGATGAGGTACAAGATAGACCAATAAGATACGATAGAACGTCCAAACATTCAGAGTGCTACTCAAAGCTACGTAACACATCACTACCATACCATATTCAATGTCTCCGCCATCAACCACCAAGATGCCCTCGAGTGGCCTCGAAGCCCGCCTCGCCTCTCGTTCGAACACTTGGAATACCCCAACCTGCGGTATATCCCCCGGCCACGTGCAAGCAAACCTCATAGTCCTGCCCTCAAAGTTCGCCCGAGACTTCCAACTCCTCTGCACCCGCAACCCCGTCCCATGTCCCCTCTTGGCCTCTTCCACCTCAGCAGGCGATTTCCACAACCTGACCTCCCACATCCCTGGCATCTCTCCCTCCAAAATCGCATCCGATCTCGACATTAGAACCGATGCACCATGCTACAATGTCTACAGCAATGGAAAACTTATCGAGGAAGGTGTCCCAGATATCAGATCCCACTGGACCTCAGACCACGTCGCCTTCCTCATAGGATGTTCCTACTCGTTCGAAACAGCGCTATCAGATGCCGCTTTAACGCCACCACATATCCTCTACGGACGAAACGTCCCGATGTACCGCACTACCATCCCGCTCTGTCCAGCTGGCGTGTTTCAGGGCGGGACTTATGTTGTGTCGATGCGGATGTACCAGGCGAAGGATGTGGAGAGGGTTAGGGAAATTACGAGACCTTATACTGCTACGCACGGGGAGCCGATTGCGTGGGAATGGGAGGGGCCGAGAAAATTGGGGATCGGGGATGTTGGGAGGCCGCATGGGGGGACATGCCTGTCACTGCGAACGGAGAGGTGGTGAAGGGCGAGGAGACTGTTGGGTACGTGCCGGTGTTTTGGGGGTGTGGTGTCACGCCACAGGAGGCTGTTATGAGGGCGGGGATTGAGGGCGTTGTGATGGGGCATAGTCCGGGGTATATGATTGTGCTCGATGTGAAAGAGGGAGATGTACTGAACAGCTAGAATGTACCGAAGATTTGAGACTCTGTGTTCTACTCGGAGATATCATTCGCATGAGGGCGGTAGGCCAGTTTGTCCCAACAAGGGCATTCGCTTTGGAGGCACCTAGAAGCCCTCATGACATCAAAACTCCACGCCATCTCAACAACCTTCTTAGCAATCTCATCACTCATAGCTTCCTGTGCCTTAACAGCGGCAATGGCATCACGTGCCACACGCAAAGCATAATCACGGGCCTGAGCATCACTACCGGCATCAATCTCCTCTGTTTGTGTGCATCGTGATGCTCTAATGACGTGTTGAATCTGTTGGCATACCAGTGTCTTGACAATGAAAATGCTCCTGGCACAGCTTTCTTGAACAGCAATGCGGACTATCGCTAAGAGCAGAGCCGCGGAGAATACTTCTGGGTTTCGAAGAAGCCTCCCATAGACTGCATAGTGCAGAGACGGCTGCGGCTCGTCCAACAATTGTTGTTATAAACTCGGACCACAGCGCATGATCCTATCACCGAGCCTTGCATAGACCTGCTAAAGGTGGTACTTGAAGTCCAGCGACCAGTCTTCCGTCTTGACCTTCTTGTCATCATCAATCTCTCCTTTAGCGATGCGATGCTGCCTACTATCACAAGATCTGATGTACCACATTTTCGACAGAATCAAAGACTGGCTCAAGCAAACAACACCCAGGGACAATCCACTCCCAAGCGTGTAAGGCGAGCTGCGGTAGATCTGCCCGGCAATGACTCCAGCACAGTCTCCGAGCGTCTGCTGCGGTCCAATAGCCGTGGAACGTCGATAGTCGGTGCACTGTTGACGTTCAGCCATGTAAGATTTATTCCGGGTCCTGTGTACACCGCAATGTCGCTCAAGATGGTTGCGAGTAACCGGACGCCAGAAGTCAAGTCGCAGAGCAGCAGGATGTAAAAGAATGGCGCTCGTAACGTTAGCAGATCGGAGGTGTGGGCCAAAGCAACGAATTATGCACCACCAAAGACGTACACTGGTATTGTCAGATACTGCGTCTCGTACGTGCAAAAGCCCATCTTCTTCATGATGGAAGGAAGAACCGTGCTGATGGCATAGAGCAGAACTTCCTGACAGGATTGGATCAGTCCACTGAGGTAGATCTTTGGGTCTGTCGCTGCGATTCTGACTTCCTCCCTGCTGAAGTCTTCGCTCCCAATGTATTCAGCGGGTTGCAAAGCGCGTTGGTCCATGAGCTCTCGATCTTTGGCATTCAGGAAACAAGCCCTTGCCGGCTCATTGGGGAGCCCGAAATATATGATCGCCGCCATCATGACACTGAAAATGCCCCTCAATGATATACCTGCGACTTCGTCAGCGTTCAGGATCACACTTATCGAGCATCGCGCATACACCCATCGCCACCCTGCCACACCCGCAACTGCAGCCATATGCAAGGTAGCTCACGCCAACAGTCCACTAAACGCTCCAGCAATAGCCGCACAAATAAACAGATAGCTAACCCTTCTCGCCTGCTCCTCTCTCCGATAAACCATAGTCAAGTACACATTGAACCCTGAAACAGTCCTCCCTCACACGCCCTCAGCATGAGTCTCACAACATGCAGCCCACCCACATTGTGCACGAACTCCGAGAGCACCATCACCAGACTCCACACCACAACCATCCCGTCATCAAGATTCTCGGCCTCAACTTCTTCAACAGAATCGCCCAGAGTGTCTCGGAGACGACATAAGTAGCGGAAGATATTGACACCTGTGCTACGTGGCAAGGAGGCTGAGAGGTTCGTACACAGTCTCGTACCTCGGATCTTCGGCGCGGCAAGGTGAATGAAGGCCGACGAGAGGAGAAAATCTGCGGCTAACAACACGTCCGCTCCTTCTTGGCTAAAACAACGTCGCCACATCAGAAAATCGACTTCGTCGCGCGCCAGTCTACCAATCATCGCGATCACAGGATCTAGGCGTCCCACTCAATGCCTACCAAACGACTGCACAAGCGCGCTGCTATGCCACTTATGGCTACGAATCCGACCCTATGCCTCGGTCTGTTTGGAGAATGACCTCGCGAGACGTTATACCAGATCATGTGCATGACGGCTGACAGCACAGATGGTGTGTCCAGATAGTTCTCTAGCGAGGTAGTGTCTTCCAAGGTGAGTGTTCTTTCGGTCTCTTTGCTCTTTTCGCGACCTTCAAGCCTTCATTTCATCTGGACAACCTAAATTCACAAGATCAAAATCATCATGAAGGCGAGCATCATCATCAGCGCCCTCGTGGCAGGGGCCTTGGGCCATGACAGTCAAGCAATGATGAGCCGGCCATCAACAGCTCAGAACTCAACGACAGCTCAGATACTTCGACCAAAGCAAGATCCTTGGTATACTGCACCACCAAACTATGAATCTGCAGCTCCGGGCACTATCCTGAAGATCCGACCTGCAGCCGGAAACCTCACCTCTGTCCAGTCCAACTCTAGTGCAGCTTACAATATTCTCTACCGCACGACAGACAGTCGATACAATGCTACGTTCGCAGTGACGACCCTGTTCGTGCCCGCCGATGCAAACGGACTCAACAGCAAGGACAAACTATTGTCGTACCAGATTCCATACGATTCAGCAGACCTCGACTCCAGCCCATCCTATGCTCTGTACTCTTCGCGCTACTCCGACATCGTCAATGCCCTTGGCCAAGGATGGTTTGTCAACGTACCCGACTATGAAGGACCGCTGGCATCGTTCACAGCAGGTGTCATCTCTGGCCACGCAACCCTGGACTCCGTCCGAGCGGTGCTATCTTCCGGCTTTGGCCTGAACACAGCTTCCGCCAAGTATGCCTTGTGGGGATACTCAGGCGGTGCATTGGCCAGCGAATGGGCAGCAGAGCTCCAGAATCAGTATGCACCAGAGCTTAACTTTGCAGGCGCAGCACTTGGTGGTCTCACGCCCAATATCACCAGTGTTCTGGCAGCTGTCTCTGGTAGCATCGAAGCCGGTCTCATTCCCGCTGGTATTCTAGGTCTTGCATCCCAGTATCCGGAGCTCGAGCAGTACTTGATGGAGAACCTGAAGACCGACGGTCAATACAACGCCACTGGGTTCTTCGAGGCTAGAAACTACACGCTCGTTGAGGCGATCGTAGCCTTTGCTGGCCAAGACATCACCCAGTACTTCACGAAGGGCGTTGAAACACTCCTGGACCCAATCCCAAGGTCTGTTATGAACCGCGAAGGGATAATGGGCTACCACGGCGTCCCACAGATGCCTGTCTTTGCCTACAAGGCCATTATGGACGAGATCAGTCCTGTCAATGATACTGATATCCTGATCGACCGCTACTGCAACATTGGAGCCACCATCAGGTATGACCGCAACACTGTGGGGTCGCACACCACCGAGTCGGAGAATGGCGAAGCGCGTGCCCTCTCGTTCTTGAACAGTGTGCTGGGTGGAACCTACAATGCGAGTGGGTGCCAGATCCAGAACGTCACTGTGAACGGCACATCGAGCTCATAGGCTCTTCGATGGGGCTGCATGAAAGCATGAATCTTCATTGTACATATACGTAACGACGAATGTAGAGACAGTGTACCTACGCTTATAACGATTCAATCTTCTCCAAACATATCGGGGCCTTCGATGCAAGGCGGTCCTCCTGGGTTCGAGCGTAGCTGAAGCATTTTATGGCGGCTTGACTGGCGGGACTAACTATTCCTGAGGACCTGAAGCATGTCCCGGTATCCAGTGTTGCGACTCCGAATTCCTTGATGCCCCGTTTCTGGCCATACTGGCCCACAAAATCGATGGACACAAACACGAAATCCGTCTCCTCTGTCATAGTCCCGTCGCCCGCGGTCCCCTCCATAAAAGCCTGAACAGCAGCTGCTCCATCCCGAGCTAGTGCAACCTGCGTCGAACGCATCAACAACCTCGCCTCAAGCTTTACGAAGTAAGCAAAAGAGCTCTCTACATCCCGCATCACGTCTTCACCACTTGGCTCATAGGACCTCAAGTACGACTTAAATTTCAGCTTGAGCTTCATTCTCAGATGGCACACCAGCGCAAGCGGACCATTCCACCAGAGGCTGGCCCAGCGATGGCGTTCAGCGCCTAAGGAGAGGTCTTCTCGATAAGGGGCCGTTAGCGTCGCCTGATCGTCATGAGGATAGCTTAACCATGGGACATTCATGTTGCTGTCGGGTTGGGTTTTCCAAGGTTGTGTTGGCCTTTTCCAGTAGGGGTCGGAGGGAGTGCCCATGAGTATCGACATCTTTGATTTGGTGTGTATTTCTCTCGATATATCGAAAGTGGATGTTGAGATTCGAGGTTGGAAAACGCGAATGCGAGATTGATAGGGCGTGGGTGTAATGCTATGATGACATGCCGCCATCAAGGAAATTTACAGCTTTGAGGAACCTTACTACGCTGCCTTCGTCGACAGTACTCTCAACTTTAACGTCTTGCTGAGCGGGTGCACCACAAAGAAGCAGAGGCGCACCTCGATTAGTATCAAGACATTTTCTGAAAGCTACAGAATCCCATCTTACAGTGGCGACGGAGCACCTTCAGAAACAACTGGACATTGGTGAGCGAGGGAAAGGTCGAGCCGCTGGTAATGCCGAATATCGCAGAAGGAATTTGAGGCGTTGCTACTCATCAACAAGTAACATGCTCTTCACGGCAAAGTTGTTGAACGAGGCCGAATTTCCCGCGAACTTGCTGTCCTATACACGCTGTCACTGTAGAAGCATTATCAGCATCAGCATCAAGCACATGATATGCATTTCCCACCATCACCTGCAATGGATATCTCGGGGCGTCTCTTCCAGCTCAACCCTCTGCGCATCCCCATCTGGTCATTCAGAGACACTTCTGTCGCATCAGAGCTGAGTTTTGCGGCCCAGAGGCAGGGGTGACGGACGAATCCGCAGTTCTGTCAGATATCCTCGCCCACCTTCGCGAACTCGACAGCGCCTCGCGCGCCTCAGCCAAAAAGTTTCATCCTCAAGAGAGACTGACGGAACAAAATATCAGCCACCCCGCAGAAGCGATTGAGCGAAGTCTCGAAGATCTCGGTCTTGCGGTAGCAAAGCTCGAAAGTGCCACTATGGACCTTCTGGAGATGGCGTTGAAATTTCAGTGCCGAGAAAATCCAGTGGAGGGGGAAGTCATACTTACGAGGGGCAGGAGGTGTAAGGTTGTCGTCCGTGATTATTGTCAGGGAGTGGAAGTGCAGGGGTTGGATGTGGTGAGAAGTGGCGAGAGAATAGATATTGAAACGATTGTGGGCGTGGACGAGGTGGCGAGGAGGGAAGTCAAGGTTGGAGGTTATGCAGCTCTCGACACAGGATGGGGCGAGGCGATGGCGTATCGTGGTGAGGATGATGAGCCGGTAGGGAGGCAGAAAAGAAGGGAACTTGAGAGCGAAATGGTGGTGGAGCATCTGGACGACCTTGACACCGATGACGGACCTTCAGCACACCTACGATGAGAGCTCAGAGCGTCTATGAGACGGGACTGCATGGCCATGGTGGATCCAGTGCTATAAGAGCTAGGCCTGATCAACAGGCAACACCAAAATCTCCATCCCTGAACGCCTCTTCGCCATCAAAAGCCCGAGTCCCTACCCAATCTCCAGAAACAGAACTGCAGAACTTCTCACCACGGCGGACCACGCCAAACCTCCTCCACGTTTCAGAGCTCCATTTCTTACTCCAGTGGGCCTACTCCGCAACGAACCGCACCTGCAGCCTCCTTCCATTCACGTGATCCCCCTCGATCTGCTCCTTGATGATCGCCGCCTGGTCCTCACTACTAAACCTCGCCGACACATCCGTGTTGCTCTCGCCGCCATGCTCGATCTCCTCGGTCTCGAGCTCCGCCCCAGCACCGAACTGGACCAGGACTTCCTCCATGGATGTTCTGAAGGAAGGATACTGCCAGGTCGCCAAACGAGCCAGGCCGAGGCAAGAAGTCGGGACGGAGGAGTGAGAGGAGGTCTCAAGACCGCCATAGGGACGCCAGAATTCGCCGTTATCTTCTTCTTCCTCGCCGTCGACAATGGTGTGCTTGGACGTGGAGCGGGTGGATCTGGAGCGGGTACTGGCGACGGTGAGTCTGGAGGCTTTGCGTTTCTTTGCGGGCTTCGTGACCTTCTTTGGTTTGAGTTTGGGCTTCGCACGTGGTCTCATTAGTCTTGTGTGACTTGATTCATGGCCACCTGTACTCACCGTCCCTTTCTTTCCCTTCTTCTTCTCTCCCTCGTCGTCAGCCTCCTCGTCGTCACCATCTCCGAAAAGGTCATCCTGTTCCTTGCGGTCGATTAGAGCGCGGGTTCTGCCTGCATACTCGTTGTTCTGTTGGATGAGAGAAGTCCAGGCGGACTGGGGAGTGGCGGATGCGTTCTTTACTTTGTTTGCTGCGATGCCGGCGGCGCGGACTTTCGCCCAGGATTGGGGCTTTCGTGGTGCCATGCTCGCGGTGGTGGTGTTTGGAAGTGAGAGAGGTGATAAGTGGAGGTGGGTAGAGGGCGGATATTTATGGGCGGCATTTCGGGTCGGTGAATGAGCGTCGAGATCCGAGCTTGTGACTGTGACGTCGAACGATCGAGATGACGAGGAGCTTCATTCACTCGTATTGTTGTATAGCAGCTGCTCAGGGTCAGACTTGAGCTTGAATATGTGCGACACAATTCCAGCGGTGAGCGCGACCGCGTCGCGAAGTGAAGAAGCGTTTGCACTTTGTCACATGCAAAGCGTCCCTCCTCACTTCGGCTTAGCACGTGAGAACACAAACAGCGTCGCTGAAAGCATACAAGGCCACGGAGAGTTGAGAACAGTCGCAGGATATTCTCAACAAAATGGTTATCAATCGCGTGAGCGGTCAACTGTCTCTTCCCGCATGCAGATCAGCGGCGAAACGGTCGTCGACAGGCTGAAGAGTGAAAGAGGTTATGCCTTCCAGAAAGCGTCGCTGACGAGAATTATAACTCTTTGGTATCTGTCACGGTCTCAATTGTCGGGCGGTGGAGAAGCGACCACGCGCCATGATTCAGAAATCGTTCGGTGAGGGGACCGCCTGATTCGATGTCCATTGGCGGATAAGTACGCAGAGACCTGAGAGCCCTCGAAAGCATTATCTGAAAAGCCGAATCATCAACACCCAACCCAGTCCTCTGAACATACTCCCGCAACTTCTCGCACGTCTCCTTAAACTGGCAGCGATACGTAAGATCCCCATTCATCGCCTCGAGATCCTCAGCAATCTGCAGCGCAGGCCCCATCGACTACCGCCATCTATTCATACTATTCGACAGCCACGCGCCAAGGTTATCCACTCGGAAGGCAAGAACTACATTGCCGCCATTATCTCTGGCGTTCCGATTTGTAAGGTATCATCACCACATCTCTCCGAGCAGGGTTGAAACTATTCAAGGGAATTTCGCTGCCAGAAGGGCAGTGCCTTGAGCGAGAAGGTACGCTTCATGGCCGTGAAGATGGATTGAGGCTGGAGTGCTGGAACCAGTGATTGGAGGACGATGTAGACCCAGTCTCTGAAGTTCGGGACCTGGATGGCGAGGTCGCCGGAGTATGGCGGTATAGTGCCGTTGTTGACGATCTGCTCAAGTGTTGGATCACCCCATTGTGATTGGAAGGGGGTGCCCTGCAATGTGCACGTATGTACAGATTCGGGCTGTGCTGTGCTAGGACTGAAAGCTATAGCCTTATTGATCTCCGGATTCCTTTCCCCGACTTTGCGGGCTACTGTACACACTATGCTAGAAGAAGGCTCGTCCGCACATCTCTCGGTGTAGTTGTAAGCTGTCGACGTGCGTGTAGAGGATATCACGCCGGCGTACTGGACGATTCCTCAAATGTTGGTGGCGTCGGCTATCTCAGCGCTGCCAGACCTGGTCGGGTAAGTTGCTGGACCATTGCCATTGCCGTGGCCATAGTCTCTGCCATGGTGTCCAGACTACCCGGCCTTGTCATACGTTTTGGGAGCACTCATTTCGGTAGCATAAGTCCGAGTGACTGTCGAGGTGAACACTCTGGTTAATGTCGAACACGGTTTATATGTCGATGACGAAGTAGAGCCGTAGTGGATCTGAGTTCTCGCAGTAGTATACTGGGTGGTGATGACAGCGATGGCCTTGTTGGCTCTCATGATCCTTCGCTCTCATGATCCTTCGCTCTCATGATCCTTCGCTCTTAGGTCCCTCGTCGGGAGTTGTAGTATCAGACCATGCTGATATGGTCCCCTACTCCCTCGTGGCAGCACCAGGCGCAGCGAGAACCCTTGAGCCGCTACGACCAAATACCAAATAAATCTCATTGTGGCCGCGTTGCACCGAAAATGCGGTGCATTGTCACCACCAAATGTGAACCGCAGATAGTGAAGTGGCGTACAAGCTCGTATGGAACGAAGCCTATCGTCACAAAAGGATAAGAGGTCGTACCATGAACGACTGAACCTGAATGGAAAGGTGCCGCGAGCGACACAGTATCACTCCTGAGCATGTAGACTGAATGGAAAGCAATTTGGACGGAAATCAATGAAAGAGGGCCATGCCGTAGTAGGGAATTGAAACTGCGCGTTACCTCTTCAAGACAGATTTTCCTTCTTGCAAAGAAAGGTCAGCGATACCTCTTCATCATATCCGTGTCCGGCATGAGCGCCTCGCACAATACCACAACCTACCTTCATATCAAATCACAGGAAGTCGTGCCCACTGCCCAGAACTCCTCTTTCTAATAATATCCCCCTACCACAGCACATCACGACATCATCTCCTTCCACCCCTCCTAATCTCCTGAATAGCCTGCCTCCTCAACTGACTCTCCGCAAAAAGCGCCTCGATCAATCCCTCCACCTCGTCCGCCTCGAACTCCAAACTGAGCTCTCCCTCCTGCCACAAAAACTTGATGTCGGCGAGTGAGCTCTCCAGAATCTCAGCCAAATACTGAAACTTCAGCCAGTTCGGACAATAGATGAAAGTCATGTCGCGAGGTTGCGCATCACCGGAGCCATCCCCACTTTGTTGGGTGAAGATATCACGTACGCTGGAGATGCGGTCACATAGAGCCTTCAGTTCTTTTGAATCTGCTTCGCTGATGTCTGGGAGGTCCTCGATCTCGGCGATCATCTTCCCAGTCACGGTTGCCAGTAGCTGTCCCACCGACTGTAGCAGGGCGCTTTGCGACAGGATCGGCTTCCACTGTGCGTAGACGGCGTTGAGGCGGTAGATCGTCTGATCAATGGCACTTTCGCATTCGTCCTTGAAGGGTTGCGTCGTGCAATTGCTGAAACCTTGTGCGCCGTCAAGGAAGTCGCGCAGAATCGTCTTCTGCGAATCCATCTCAGCGCCATAAGCTTTCTTCGCGAATTGATCGAGCGCTTTGACCTCGTTGTCCAGTCTCAGGCGTGAAGATGGCGGTTGAGCTGCTTGCCAGGCCCGCAGCTGATCCGAGAGGCGACCAGTATCGTTGTAGATGAGCATGTTGCCATTCTCGAGTCGGGAATACGCCGTCGAAGCTGTAGCGCGGTAGATGGCTAGTGCAAGTGTAGGGAGGGTGTAGAGCGCTGCTGATGCTGGCGCGATCGGCGAGTCGGCATAGTCCGGTCCGGCAAGTGTTTGTGCATCTGTTATGACTTGCTGCACTAGCTCCAACAGGCCGTCGGGGACAGCAGTGACTGTGAACGTCTCGCGGAGGGTCATTTCGCGCTCGTTGGGGTTGCCGTTGACTGCGGGCGGAGCGGTCTTTGTCGCTGTCGGACTCTCTGGCGCTTCACCGTCACCCCATCCCCACGCATCATCTTCACCATCTGCATCCTGATCCTGGCCCCTGCTACTTGGCTCTTCGACGTCCTCTGGGAGGTCCCACGCGCTCGCTTCGTCGTCGTCATCCCCTCCTTTCGCGAGCGCAGGCGTTTCTTCCTCTGGCTCATCCCATGCAGTATCCCACTCGTCATCCGCAGCGCCGTCCCCACCGTGCATAGCATCATCCTTGCTAACCATCTGTGTTTCCACTCTCTCGACCGTCTTCTGCTCTTTGAGACCCGTAAATACAAGATTGCGAACGTCTCCCAACAGTGCCTCGCGCCTCTTCGTGAGCCAGATTCTCGGCGCGCTCTGCGTCCAATCTCGTAATGGTTTGCTCCCATGCCAACCGTGCCTGTCGATGGCATCTGCAAAGTCATCCACCTCTTTCAAAAGCGCCTGGAACCCAGCCATTTCACTGATCTCTATCGGCACTGCTGGTTCCAACCACCGCTCTTCCAATCTGGTGGTGAGGATTGGCATGATGTGCTCGGAGAGTGGTCCTGTCACGGATCCTGGTAGGTTGCTGGCCAATACTATCGACGCTGCCCACAAGCTTGCTATCAGGTCTGATGCATTGGCCTCCTCGCTCGTGCTGCGGCAGGATATGGTACGGCCTGACGCTTCGATAGTAGGGACTTTGCCGTCGCGGTTTGGGATCATTCGTGGTCGTAGGATTGCTCTGTCCAAGTCTTTGCCTGACTTCTTGACCAGGTCATGCAGTATGCCTAGTCGCTGTGCTGGCCTGACCAAACCTACAATACCGTCGTTGACCTGCACGTTTCTTCCCTCGACATCTATCGACAGCCGCTCTTGCCACCTTAACGTGACCGCCTCTTTCAGCCTATCCCTCAGACTGTCCACTCGCTTGCCCAGCAGCGCGCCCACTCCACTGTCCTGGCTTGCGCCCAGGCCGTCGATGCTTTCCTCGGCTGTCTCGAGCTTCTGCAAACTTCCGGAAAGATCGCCAGCAACGATGCCGTCCTGAACATCCCGTAGCACTCCATTTGCGTGTCGAATGTGGTCCAAACGGGCAGCAACCGTCTCCTGGAATGCGACTTCCTTCTCCAACAGCTGTACCTTCTGCTTTCGATCGTCTGCCGTCGCTCGCAGCTCCTTCCCGGCTTCTGCTGCTGCGACAATTTGACGGGCTGTTTCGCGGCTGCGGAGGATGTCGGCTTGTAGGTCCTTCGCTCGCCTTATCCACGTGTCAATATCGCTGCTGGCGTCCTTGCCGATGCTCTTGATCGATGACTTGACGTCATTTTGCTGCTCTTGAAGTGCCCGGGAGAGTGATTCGAGTGAGGCGGGTGTGAGCTCTGCTGATGCGTCTTCTTCCGAGGTAGGGTAGGAGCCGTCTTCGAGATAGGCAAGTACGGCGGAAGCCATGGCGGCGAGGTCTGGAGTGGTGGTGTTGTATGTGTTTCGGGGTTAACGTTGAAGTCCAGGGCAGTGGATGGTTGGAGTGGTTGGAGCCAGCGGACCAACGCCGCGGCGATGCTGGCTCAAAAGCTGACCCCCCGGCGATTGACATGCGCATGGCAGTGACTCGAAAAGACAGCCTTCGTTCACGCTGAGCTCGTCAAGTCTGCCTCATGTTCTGCGCCTGGCGAACGATATGGGCGACATGCCCTCAAGAATCTATCCCACTAAAACCATCGCTACTGCACGAGTGTCGTGGCATATCTCCGCGAGACGATTGCAGGACCAGCTGCCGGGAGAGCACTCGTGGCTCATCAAAACACTTCAAGTAATGTCACGAGGTCGGGACGATATCCTCTCGACTTGCCTCGTCCATGTCAGGCATTACTTGTAGTTGCAGAAGCCCAAAGTGACAATCAACGCTACAAGCTACGGATCTTGCGGCTCGAACCTTTATGACTGCGCTTCGGGACTGGTGGTATACAGACATGTCCAGTTATCGGATCCTTCAGCATGGCACACGGCAACGATGGTCACATGCTGAACACACAATCTTCATAATCATTCCCCGCAATCTAATCACTAAGTTTTGTTGTGCTACGGAGTAGTATGTAGTGGGCAGAACCCACAGACCGCCCAGGTCGCAGAGCGTGAATGCACATTGCATACGCCTGTGACTCAAGCAGCTTCGTTGGCGACGGGAAATTGTGCCAGCTCCAGCTCCCCAGATGCATCATCTAAAGAAAATCTATCGAGGTATCATCTGAAAAGCAAGAACTCCACGCCCCCACATGCAGCCCAGTAAAGAAGAAAGCCATGTTCTCTTCCGACATTGCTGACCTTTGCCAACTGTTCCAGCTGGGAAGATCATCGAAGAGACTCGCTTCCAGAGCCCATGCGAAGTCGCAGTGTTGTAACGCCAATGAAGAAAGGATCGCCCGCTTTTTGTTCTACCGCCCAGAAGACCGCCAGCAAAAGTCGTCTTTGCCTTTGGTCCGTCCCAGCTCCAGTACCATCTAGTGTAAACGCCGTGCAGCAAAAAAAGCCAATGATCTGAAGAGGCGACCACCGCTGCCCAAGCAGCGGAGAGCCAGATAGTCGTTATCATGTACCGTGGGCCTTTGTTTGACGTCGTCTGGGATCCGCTCGTGTCGCTCAAAGCCTGAGAGCAAGATAAGCAGATCCCATAGTCAAACGTTCCACGGATCCTTCAGAGCGCCAGCCTCCCATGCAATGCTGTGGAAGATCAACGCTGTCTATCATGCTGTTTGGGTATCGATGGGATTTCGCACTCATTTCGATCCGCGGGCAGAAACCATTAGTCGCGCCAATAAACAGATAAAGAGAAGTCAAGTCGGTGTCGCTTGGGGTGACGCTCGAGGGGAGAGCGTTTACCACCAGCTGTTGGGTCCAGATGGGCCGCTTGGGTTGCCGTAGCTGCCGCCGCCCATGCCACCTCCCATACCGCCGCCGTAGCCTCCACCTCCCATGCCGTAGCCCCCGCCGGAACCGCCGAAACCGCCGCCGCCGCCCATCATGCCGCCGCCGTAAGCTGGACGTTGGCCGCCACCGTATGTGCGGACATCCTTCATGGCAGAGGAGCCACGACCGCGACCACCACCGGAACGACCTCCGCCACGGCCTCCTCCGCCGAAGCCTGAGCCTTCACGGGCGATGGACTCGAGGAAGCCTGGAACCTCTTGGTTGGCCTCCTTGAGCAAGTCGATGAGGTCGCGGACGACACCACGGTTGCCACGGTTGAAGAAGGCGGTGGAGATACCAGTATTTCCGGCACGTCCAGTACGACCGATACGGTGGACGTAGTCGTCAATGTCGGTTGGAAGATCGTAGTTGACGACGTGCTTGACGTTGGGGATATCGAGTCCACGAGCCGCTACAGCAGTGGCAACGAGGATAGGGCAGCGACCAGTGCGAAACATCTCGAGTGCACGCTCACGCTCGCGCTGAGTTCGGTCGCCGTGAATGGAGGTGGCCGGGAAGCCCTGGTTGATTAGGTAGTCCGAGAGGGAGTCGGCCATGCGCTTGGTCTCGACGAAGATCAGAGTAAGACCGGCGCCGTGAGTGTGCAGGATGTCGAGCAGCACGCTGCGCTTGTCGATATCCTCGACGTACTCGATCTTCTGGGTAATGTTTTCAGAGGTCGAACCAACACGACCGACCGAGAGGAAGATATACTCTCGAAGGAAGTCTCTGGCGAGCATCTGGATATCGCGTGGGAAGGTGGCCGAAAACATGAGAGTCTGACGACCATCAGTTGGTGGCATGTCCTCACCCTCAACAATGCGGCGGATCTGTGGCTCGAAACCCATGTCAAGCATACGGTCGGCTTCATCGAGAACAAGGTACTTGATGTGAGCAAGTGAGATTCTGCCTCGCTCGATCAGGTCGACAAGACGGCCAGGAGTAGCGACGAGCAAATCACAGCCGCGCTCAATCTGGCGAAGCTGCGAGCCGATGTCGGCACCACCGTAGACTACACATGGGCGCACCCATGAACGGTAGGAGAACTTGCGTGCCTCATCATAGATCTGAGAAACAAGCTCACGTGTTGGTGCCAGGATGAGCGAGGTTGGGTATGCCTTGCGTTGACGACCGAAGCCAGACTGTGCTGGAAGATTTCCGCTTGGGCCATTCTGGTATGCCTGGGAGAGGATTGGGAAGAGGAAACCACCAGTCTTTCCTGAACCAGTCTGGGCACAAGCCATAAGATCGCGACCACCCATGACGATCGGGATCGAGTACTTCTGTACAGGTGTTGGCTGCTTGTAGCCGGCAAGCTCGATATTGCTGATGAGGTGGTCATCGAGAGGTGGGTTGGTGAAGGTAGTGACTGGCTCTGGCACGCCTTGACCGGACGCCTCGACTGGGATGTCGTCATATTTCTCGAAGTTGATGCCCGTCTGCTGCTTGGTTGGGTCGTTGACCACACCGAAGAGCTCACGCTCGAGACGCTGGTTGGCTGGACCTGGCACATGCTTGCCGTCCCTCCACTGTCCATCTCCTGCGCCGCTGTTTCCACGGCCACCTCCGCTGCCGCCGCCTGGTGCGCCGTATGCGTTACGATCGAAGCCGCGAGGAAGTTGTGGCGAGTTGTCCCAGTTGCCGCGAGGAGTGAAGGCCTGGGTAGCGCCCCAGTTTGCGCCGGGTGGGCCGCCAGCACCACGACCGCCTGGTGGTGGTGGGCCTCCATAGCCGCTGAGAAAGTGATGTCAGCAGGTGCGACGAACGTAGGTGAGGGTGATGGTGGTGGTGCTGGTGGTCACTTACTTTGCCTGGCCTGGAGTTGGGTAGCCGTTTGCGCCGTCAAGGCCGTTGGGAGCTGGGCCCGGTGCTGCTGGCGCTGGACCGCGAGCAGAGCCCCTCATGTGTGGTGGGATGTAGGCAGAGCGACCAGCGCCAAAGCCGTTCTGCTGTGGACCTGGGCCATTCTGTGGAGCGTGCTGCGAGTCCTGGAGGGACAGACCGTTCATGTTCAGTTGGTCAGCCATACTGGTCTTCTGTTCTGTAGCGGTCTGGATGTTTGTGGGCGATGTGGTGATAGTGAGTGAAACTGGGTCGGTGAGAGCGCGTGGATCGCTAGTAATGTCGATGTCTCAGATGCAAGCAACAACCTGCAAAAAGACACGAAAGAAAGAAGCGACGAGTACTTTTGTGTCGAACGGGGGAAGATGTAAAGACACACAGTGGTGGTGGTGGTGGTGATGGTGTGAAGAGGAGCGTGTGTTGTGTTGAAGGCGGGCGGCTTGGAAAAAATGATTCTTGGAGAAGGGACTACCCGCTAGCAGGGCCGCGCTTCCCCCAAACTTTAATGGCTTGTGGCGAATTATTAGCATCCTGGCGCGTTTTCTGCCACCTCATCAGCGCGTCCTCGCCGCTCCTGTCGATTCTTCTACATGTATCCAACGTTATGACATCAGCTACAGTCAGCTACAACATCCGTTCTCACCGATGTTCACGTAATAAGCGCCTCCGACTGTGGTGACACGAAACTCGATCACTTCTATCTGCTTGCTGCAAGCTTCGATGGACGCCACTGACGGAGCTCCTTCACACCGCCGGCGTGTCCCGATGTTTGCTCCGACATGGGGGGGGGGCCTTCCACACTCGTGCGAAGCACATGTTTGTACAAAGCAACAGACTTGGAAAGATATTGCCCGCTAGCAATCTCGAGTGCTCATGACATGATACGAGATGCATGGGTTGCGATCACTAGTTGTATCGACCATCGGACAGCTCCGGTAGTGCCCACTGTCAGCTGCAGAGCCAGTTTCGTACTCCAGTCGTCTCGGCTCCCGCGAGCGATGAAGTTGATACAGACGAAAATTATCCTGCAAACATGACGTGAAGGCACGAAGTGGAAGTGGCCTCTCGGGAGGGTCAAGGCAAATGTGCAATCAACGGCAACACCCCGGCTTACGTACCATAATCGTGACAATGGGAAATTTTGCTGAATGCTAACTTTCGCGGGCGTACCAAAAAGGGACATCATGAAGCACGCCTTATGTATCTGTGCATGAGTTGTATATACAGCAAGAAAGCTGCCATCGTCGACGGAAGCTCCGTGCGCGGCCGCCTTTAGACCCATCAACCGCGCTACCGCCCAATTCACATGATGCAACGACACGTTTCGATAATAAAGCGAAACATCCACGGCTACGTCCAGCTAAGTCCGTCGGTCTTTAGCAGAAATCATCAATGTGCTGCTGTTATATAGATATAATCCTTTCCAACGCTTCGGACTTCGTCAAACGTGAAAGTCGAAACACGCCCGTCTTCCATAGTCCATCAACAGCAGCAACATACAATGGCAACCCGGCGCCAAGGCTTCGGCTCCGACCAGACCCCGTCCACAAACATCAAGATGCACTGACGTCGACTTGCACCACCAGCCTCAGTCCGCGCCCCCCCCCTGTCTGCTTGGGAGCAATGAAAGGAAGTGGAGGAGATTGAGGCAGCGTACCCTTTCATTGCGGGCTTTATCCATACGTTCCTCAGCGGGACGTTGTTTGAAGGTGCTGCGGAGCCGGTCGCTGCTCAAGCGGATTTATTGGGAGCATTATGCCATGGTTACGGGTGCGATGAAAGTGCAGGAGGAGAAGTTACTGGAGTGGAGAGTGCAGATTAGGCTGTGTACGTTTTCGGAGAAGGAAGTGCCACAGGAAGAATTTTCGAGGGGGGATCGAGCCGGAGGTGTTGAGGGTGAAGGCGGCGATGGCGAGGGAGAGGGCAACGGAGAGGGCTAGGTGGAATTTGAGCGTGACTGCGATGGGTGTGGTAGGACTAGTTGTTAGCTGGGTAGTAGTGTTGTACCGCTAGCTAAGGATTAGTCATATGACTTGGGGAGAACTGCAATCCCGCGTTAGGAGGATCTTGTACTACACAGTTCCTCGATCCGCGGAAGCACAGCAGAATCCATTGCCGCTATCTCTAAAGAAGGCGGCGATGGCGAGGGGGAGGAGCGGGCTTAGTAGAACTTGAGTATGATTGCGGTGGGTTTGGTAGGACTAGATGTTGGCTGGGTGGTGGCGTTGTACCGCTAGCTGAGGATTGGTTATATGACTGAGCGAGAACTGCGACTCCGCGTTGGGAGGATCTGGAACTGCACGGTTCCTCGATTTGTGGAAGCGCAGTAGAACCCACGGCAGCTATCTCGAAATAATATATTGGAAACCCTCCGGACCCGCAAACCAAGGAAGCAGTATCACAGCCCGTCGAGTGCCTCGGTGCCCGAGAGTTGTTTGGAGATGGGGCTGTCAAATTTCGAAAGCATATCCTTATGCCAGAAACCTTCCAAACTAAAAAGTTCTCTCCACCATCGGCGGCTGCCCTTCCCTCCAGACCGTCATGAATACATGCATTCACTGCCCAAAGAGCACCGAGACCCAACAACAGCTCCAAGATCTTCTTTTGGCTTTTCACTCATGTCCATATCGAGCACCTCACCCCGATGCCCAAGAGAAGGAAGAATGGGACAAACAGTCCGGAAGATCCGACAGTATTCTAGCATTCCATAAAAGACCTGGAGAGACGCTTCGTGCATTGCCACCACAGGACTAGTTTAGATAGCCATACCGCTGGGCAAGCCGTGCAGGTCTCCAGTTGGGAGCCAGTTGGCTAGCGCCCGGATCCTGAGCTTGGGTAGCGGGACCAGGACCGGAACCAGCAGCAACGTTACCTGTAGGGCCCTGAAAATGCCTGTTCTGCAGCTGAGGTGGTAGCCACCTGGCCTCTTCCGCGGCAAGCATGTTTGTGATGACAGGG
This sequence comes from Mycosphaerella arachidis, assembly GCA_001297265.1. Lineage (NCBI taxonomy): Eukaryota > Fungi > Ascomycota > Dothideomycetes > Mycosphaerellales > Mycosphaerellaceae > Mycosphaerella > Mycosphaerella arachidis. The sequence continues at coordinate 94,660 of LIHB01000094.1, forward strand.
TCCATGTTCGCGATAGTCCACTGGAGGCCGGCCTTGTTGGTGGCAGTGTTCCAGACAATTTGCACAGAGAAGAGGACTTTGTGGCCAAGCGAGTCCGCGGCCTTGTGCTGTACCAGAAATTGCACGATGTGCTGCGACTCTGGAGTTGCCAGGAGAGCATAAAAACACCTGGGTTAAATTAGCTAATGCTCCCGTGTCGTCGCAAATTCTCTGAAAAACGACATACCAGTGGCCGGCAGGAAAGACAACGTTAGCTTGATATTGGCCGTTGAGGCGCGTTGCTTCGTTGTAATGGATAATGATGCTGTTCGTGTCGGCAGTCTCAATGCTATCGATGATGATATAGTTCATGAAGCCCTCCATCTCATCGACCGTAGTCGCAGCCGTCCAGCTATAAGCCTGGTAGATTGCCCAAGTGACAGTCTGGCGGCCACGAGGTATGGTGACGGGAACCTCAATTCTACTGTGTTCCCTATACTTTCTGAGGTCTTTCTAGTCCAATAGGTAACATCGGACCATGCGCATACCCGGGGCTCTTCCTCGGCGGTGATAATGGCTGCTTGGCAGGGATTCATGTTGTTCTTGACGACAATGACCCCATCGGCTACGTTGAAGACTGCATCGTAGACCGCGTTTGAAGCCTGAGATATGATTAGTGAATGTCAACACGCATCTGATAAGATGTCGCTTACCGGCTGCTTGTTCCTCCCCTTGTCCCTGTATCCCTCGGTTTGCTGCATCACGACTTGCAAGTCTGGCCCGTGCGGGTACATAGTACCGGGTACTGGCCGCTGCTTGAACTCTGGTCTGGCTGCATTCTGTTGTCTCACAACAAAGCAGCCGAAGACGTTCTGGAGGCCATCGAGAGGGTTTCTATTGGACGGAGGCGCCTGGTACTTCCATGCACGGAGGACAGCCCTTCCCAATGTTTTGTCACTGGCGAGCTCTTGAAGGGTGTCTCTTGTTGCCCTTTGCCAGTTGTTGTTCCAGGGGTCGGGGCCGCCGTTGGCGTGAGTCAGGAGGTGGTCGCACTGCTGAACAGTGCCAAGCATGAAATCGGTGAGCAGCTCTCTGCCCTTGCGCTCGAAGCGCCTGACGAACTCATCGTCGAAGCCAGCTTCGTCCACGCGACTCTGAAGGCCGCCAGTGACGTTGAGCTCCAGCTGCTGTCCTGGGATCGCCAAAGTGGTGTCGTCTGCCAGAGCAACGACAACATTGCTCGAGGCGCCCTGGGCAAAGACCGGAGAAGCATAGCCAGTGATGACCAATGCCTGAAGCGCCACAACAGCGCGAAGACACTCCATCTCGGTAATGATCTTAGGTCGAAGGGTCTAGAGTAGTCAGCCATAGCCCAGCACCATGGGATAATGGGAAGCCAGCAATGCACGAAGCGCACCTTGAGGGAGGTCGAGTAAATTGTGGGTGAGGTGAGGCATTCCGGTTCCAGAAGTATGATCTCGATGTGAAAGTCTCTCCGAAATCGTGTTCCAAGAAAGGAAGGAGAGGTCCACCCAGGAGCAGGGCGCGGTGATATACCTTCTGGAGGGAATGGTCATACTGCCTTTGCTTGGGGCGCTGAGCTGGTATGCCCCCATCAGAAGAGGAATGACCATGCCAGCGAAGTAGGCTCCAGCCCTACTGGCATGTTAGCAAACACATATTCTGTGCTGTACCTGAAGCGCACCCGCGCCGTGACCCCATCCTGATACCCTGACCACGCCAGCGAAGCAGTCACCGGACCATTGTCCACCTACCTCAGCAGCAGATATCACGCGAAGCATTCCCCTCCCAACATCAGAGTCAGCGCTTCCCGCAATCCATACTTCCGGCACAACGTCACGGCCACACCAGCATACTGACCACCAGACCTTTCTGACCTAGATCTCGAAGACCTGTGCTGCGCGAAGCGCCGAATGTAAATCATACTTCATTCACTTCATCCCCGTTCGCTAAGCAAATCTGTCGTTATCCCTCGATACCCACCCCACGCCCTTCTACTCCCCTCCCGCTTCCAAGCACGGTGATCCTACCTCCCATACTCCAAACTCGGGATAATGACCGGCCCATACTTCATCGGTTGGCCCATAGCCCCCTCGTTCTGCACCATGAAATCCGCCGCCAAACTTAACCTCCCACTCCCCTTCGGACTCTCACCATTCTGCTGGGGCGAAAACGCACCCTGCACGACCTCCGGGTCATAAGCGACACACGCAAGATAATTCCTCCTGCCCATCAGACGACGATGTTCACGGGGCCGACCATCAACATCAGCCGCGAAAATTTCCATCATGTCTTCTTTCGTATCGGAGGCGACGCCGATCTGGGAGCGGTGCCCGTTGGCGGGGATGTAGAGTTGTTTGTTGTTGTGGAGCAGCCGGAGAACGTAGGAGGGGGCTGGTGCTGTGACACGGGTTGGTCAGTAGGGTTTTTTCTTCTTTTTCGTTTGGAGACATGATGGCGTACCATTTACAATCGACGAAGTAATCAACTGATACATCGTCTTATGATCCTGCGGATGGCTCGGATCATGCACCAAACCCGCACCACAAGCATTAACAGAGCCCGACAGGAACGTCATCCGCATGGACTTATTATGTGATATGCCCTGTAGAGTGCGAATCATGTACGTCCGCTCGAGATCTTTTGATTCGTGGGTCCAGAGGTCACGGAGCTCGTCCATGCCTGCGATGTCGCCGAAGGGTGACAGCACGCCTTGCATCAGGCCTGACTTGCCAACGGCTTTCTTAATGCCGTCAAAACCAGAGTTGACAGCACCTTTGGCGCCGACGATACCGGCGACACCGCCTGTCACTTTACCGAGCATGTTGAAGCCACCAGTGACCACTTTCTTACCGGTGGCCACCGTGCTTGCCACTTGCTCGACTGCTTCGAGGCGTGGGTAGATGATGGGTACGGGTAGTAGCCAGATACAATGCTGCACACTGGGAGGTAATGTCGCCACCTTGGGGAAGAGTCCTTGGTATGTGGGTCCAGCCATGACTGTCCGTTCTCCGCGCTCGCTGCGAGTGTCAGGTCCGACGATCACCACACTGGGTCCAAAGTACTTCAAGAAGTGCCATCCCTTGCCCGTGATGGTGAAGAGATCGATATCATTCGAGACATTCCGCAGGATCTCGTGAGTGGTGTGATGCTGGAAGAGGAGGTACATCTCAATGCCTATTCGCCCAAGGTTCTTGAAGACATGACTTTCCTGCATATGTTCGGGGTATGATCCATAGCCGTCGAAGATGTCGTGATCGTCTAGACAGCTGACGTGAGGGATTTGTGCGAAAGCCTCTTTGATCGCTGGCTGGTCAAAGTGCGACGTGTAGTAATGGAAGTAAGCATGCGTCACATCCTCCTCCATTTTCGCGGTCCATTGAGCATTCTTCCGATTCTCCTTCCCGCTGATTTGTGTCCACTGCTTAAGTGCCGGAATGTCTTTCCATAATCGGTCAGCGTAAATCTGCCCTCCAAGCCCGACCTGTGCGTGGAAGCCGCCACATTCTTGATGCTTCAGTAGGACGTCTTTCCACATCAATGGCGCTCCACCCAGTTTCATGCGTTCGTTAGCTGAGACGTTGAGGGCGAAATCGTTGCCTGAATGGGCGATGAAACGCCAGCTGGCCTCATATCTGCCAGCGACTAGGAATTCATATCGCGTGCAGCCCAGGTGAGAAGTAATGGCATACGTCCATTTCGAAGGTCCATTCTCGTCCATACGCAAGTCTACATCGTAGCGATAGAAGATCCATCTCTGGTGGGAGTGGATAGGATGTGCCTTGAGTTGTCGCGGATTAGGGCTCAAGTCTTGTGTTTGGTGGATGTGTATGGTTGGTGGCTGTGTGCCAGTGTCGCAAATCACCAAAATACTGCCGAGCCACAGTCCTCGCTCTAGGTCCATGTTCGTGTATCTCAAGTAAGGTCCAAAGTAGACTGCATTCGAAGGCTGGATCTTGTACATGTCGACGCCGGCACTAGGCGGGGGCCCTGTGAAGCCTGCTGCGGTGGGGCTTGCCAGCGAATTCATCGAAAGCATGCTCTGCCGATCATAGTGGGCAGTCTGATGCACAGGAAAGCCGGGCGATGCAAGCGGTTGCTTGAAGACTGACCCAACAGGACTTGACAGACCGGCTCCTGGACTCGTGGGTTCTTGGAGATTGAGCGGAGTCGGACCTTTAGGAAACTCCCATTGCGTAGATTGTGTAGGCAAATGAATGTAGTAGTATTGGCCAGAGTTGTTGTCTAGATGCGCAATCCAACCTTCTGGAAGAGGAGGCGGGCTGACAGGACCTTGATTCGAAGCACCTGGTTGTGGTGATGCAGACTGATTTGCCGCCGCAATGTTAATGTTGGATAAACCTTGAGACGCTGAACTTGCACCGTTCTGTTGCGAAACTCCAGGCTGAGGCGAAGGCGACGACTGAGGTTGAGCCCGTGGGTCGTTGGCAAACGCTGGGTGGCCTCGGACATTGGGATCGGTAGGTCGCCGACCCGACTCAGTTGCTGCCGCCCCGGCAACTGCAGCGCCTGCAGGACTTGGATACCTGCCTTTCTCGTTAGGATACGAAGAATGCACAGTGCCAGCGGTGGGCGGAGAATAAGCTGGAGGTGGCTCCTCGTTGAGATTCATGCTGTTCATGCCGCCTTCCAGATTCGAAGGACTCGAAGATGGTTGCGGAGGTCTTGGGTAGCTCGGCTGTCGATTTCTGCTCTGCTGCTGTGTTGGTACCGCTTCTCCTCTCGATGCAACTTCTTCCACGCCTTGAAAGGCGATAGGTGGGCCGTGCGGTGCTGGGTCGCGCTCGGTCGGGCTCCATCTTCCAGATTGCTGTTGTTGCTGGGTTGGCGCATTCAAGGTGCCTTGCCTTGGCTGAGGCGACGCATAGTGCGCTCTTCTAGCTGCAGCTGCCGCACTCTGCGCCTGCATCTCGTTCAAAGTGTTCGTTCCAGGTATGCCAGATGCTGCGTATCGTGCTTCGATTCCACTCAAGCCAGACACTGGCGGATCTATCGGCGTCTCTGGCGGAGGAGGCGATCCTCTTGAAGCTCTTGTGGTAGCATTCGATGCTGAACTGCTCAGTCTATTGATGCCTGCAGGATCAGGTATGTGCATTCGGTTCTGCGCTGCCGCAATTGCTGCACTTGAGCTGGTCGCTGGAGGCGCTGCTCCAAGCGGTGGAGGGTAGAACTGCTTTTGGTAGTCTTCTGTCGGCTGAGCACTTGCTTTCCGTTGTGGCTTAACCTGAAAGAGGCCATCGTCGTCGTCACTCTTGTGAGGCGGCTCTGGTCCACCTGGCGAATCTGGCGGAAGTATATTCATAGCCGGCGTACCTCTCCTCTCGGCCAACTTTGAACCAGAGACGGGAGATCCTCCATATCCTCCTGCTGTGGGTCGATTCGGATCGCCTGGCGCAAATCGAGGTCGCCCGGTCGCCCCACTGCCTTCTGAAGACATGCTGCCCGCTCGTTGTGAGGAAGGACCACTTCCTCTGCCCTCCTCTGCCAACTCTTGTGGTGTGCCTGTCCTACTCGGCGGCTTGGCTTGCGGTGCAGCGCTTGGAATCTGCTGGCGTCGCGAACGCTCGTCTGGGTATGGGAGTGGTCCACTTGGTGGAGGAGATGTTGGCGCACCATAGGAGCTTGGTGGTACTCGATACTGTGCCCACTGCTGGGACGGCTCGGGCGAGGCCTGCTTGTGAATGCGCAAAGGCTGCGGTGTTTCACCTTCGGCAGGAGCCGCGTCTGGGTGCAGGAACAGCTCCTCCCTGCTGTTCTTGGCCATGATGTCGACGACGCTGCTGCGACGCGGTTGTTGGCGGAGGCGACTGCGGCCACACGCGCGATGTGCTGGACCTGCTTCCCTGCCTTTCACGTGGTGCCGATCGTCACGATCGTGTTCCCGAGGCTGTAGTTTGAGGGGGTCGTCCAAGATGTCAACATGCGCAAGGTCTCGAGCAATAATGGTCGGATCGGGAATGCAGTGCAGGGAAAGCAGAAGCAGAAGAAAGATACCAGGATACTACTACTACCTACGCAGCAACTATCATCGTCAAGCTCGCGCCTCGAGGCCGAAAAGTGATGGCGCGAGGCGTACTGTCGCAGCATGCGCGCTTACAGGTGGTCTGCAGAGTGACGTGGATCCTGGGCCATAGACGAGTTCCAACCATTGGCTGCTCGAAGCGCCTGCATTTCTTGGCCCTGCCGGCCACAATCTCGCGACCTCAATAATGGAAGACGCGAGGCCGTAAAAGAGGTCGCCGTTCTGTTGGCTGGCCGTACGATGCCATACATGAATATCGCTGCTTTTTGGTGAGGAGCAAGATCGGGCATATCTGCGCTGCGGTGGTAGTGCCTGAGGCTGTAGAACTAATAAAGTGGGTCCTTCTACCTCCTGGCGAGTTAAAGCACTTTATCTCTCCTTCGTCCATCAACAAAGGCTCGAAGATATTTCGATCGGAAGTCTGCATCTCTCCATGAGCACCTGGATGCTGACCTGCGACTTGATGCCATTGGGTCCTGGTGAATGATGCCATGGTCGCCTCAACGCTATCGTAATGGCAATTACTGCCACGGTTATCACACCCGCAAAAGCATGACCATCCTCGATTCATGCGAGTGGCAGCCATGAATTTGTCTTACGGGACACTCATGTCAAGTCCTGCACTCGGTGTGAAACGTCACGTACGAGATTACAACAGTACTCGATCGATATCGTGAAGCCAAAACACCGCCGCCATGAACATTCTGCATGCCAGGAGTTGTTGAAGTCCAAGATATGCGCACAGATCAATACTAGCTGCCACCTGAACATGCGTTCTGACGAGGTCCAAATATATTCATCATTTGAGGTTGCTACAAGTACCCTCCACGTCCTTCCACTATGCACGCAGCAGCTGCAAGAAGCCTCTTTCACATGCCATCAGCGTGCACGCACCATTACCTTCGGCATGCTTCCCGAAACCCACGGAGACAAACACTGCATTATGCTCGCACCTTTTTACCGTCACATGTTTTCAGCTTCTCGTGTGAACTTCCGCCCAACTGCCAAGTACCATAATGGCGATCGGAGAGGAATTCTCGGCACTCAGCATCGGAAAGATGACAGTCTACGTAGCTGCTTGTGCGAAATGCCCAAAGCCGGCGCACTTGACCTGCAAGAGTCGTCAGCTCGTCAACGTAAGCTTCTCGGCGGCACAGTCGCCTCTCGCATGGTACTGACGATGGTGTAGTACTGCGGTCCATAGTGTCAGAAAGCACACTGGGTTGAGCACAAAGCCAGCTGTCGCTCTCCTCTTTGGAGGGCGGATCACGATGCCTCCAGGAGTACGCCCACCATACACTGCCGCTGCTGTAGACTTCTCGGATCCCGTCTAGAAGTAGCATCGTCGTATAGGTTATCTGGGTTTCGACAATATGCGCCGACTTCTTAAAGTTACTAAAGGCATGAACATTACGGACAAACAGATTAAGGCTAAGCTTAGAGCTATATATCCTATGTGTGCTACGACTCGTGCAATTGTCCAAGTACCTAAGGACCCTATAACGAGAAGGTATCGGAAGCCTAGAGAGCTTCTACATATCGATACCTAGGGACCCTATCCTATTCTAGGATAGGATAGTACTAAACTGCTCCTACTAGTTATAGACGACGCGACTAGATATACTTAGAGTGCGCGCCTTAAGTTACTAGCTAAGATCCCTTAGGCTCTTTAAAGAATCCTAAAGAAGATCGAAAAAGCCTATAGGATTAAAGTACGAAGAGTCCGTTTCGATAACGAGTTCTTTAGAAACGGAATAATTACTACATAGCTAGATAAGTACTCGATAGAAATCGAGCCTATAGTTCTATATACCTACAACTAGAATAGTATAGTAGAACGTAGTTATTATATAGAACGTACCCGCGCTATAGCGATACTATAAGAACCTACCCTTCCTAAACGTATTACTAGGATTATCCGGGAAAGGGGGGAAGAGATACTACGAAACAACGCAATCTTAGAAAAACTCTAGGTTAAAGCCTTCGAATAAGCGGTCTAGCTTAAGAATCGCTCTCCGACTAGAGCTCTTAAGTTAAAAAAGACGCCTTAGGAAGCGCTAAAGTAGGTTAAGCCTAACCTTAGGCGTAAATACGTCTTCGGAAGTAGAGTCTATTTAATAGTTCTATATAAACTACGGAAGAAGGCCGGATTTACTAAAGTTAGTAGATTAAACGGCTAGCTAGGATACTTTATCCGTAAGGAGGTAGAATTAATTAATATAATCTAGGATCCTAAAGTCGGAAAGGTTATCCGTATAGCCTACGCTAATGTAGACGATAGCGAAGGAGCTAATAATCTAGAAGACGAGGATCGTATCGATAATAGGGTTAAACGGTCTTAAGACTACCCCGATAGCCCTATTAAGAGTAATAGTCCTCTAGAAGACTATTAAAGTCCGGATTAAGCTACGACGGTACGCCTAACTATTAGCTACAGAAATTACGTACGCCGTACGAGATTACTCGCTTACTAGCGACTTAGTAATTCGAGATTACT